>JAVJHY012255321.1:0-101097 GCA_035593235.1 Phascolosoma agassizii | reverse complement strand
TTGGTTGTCTTTCCAATTTTTGGCATACTAGAAACGCAAGAAAAGATCTGATTTTATCGAATCGTTCGCAACAACCTGAATATTCTGTGATCAAACCAGCCATATATCGGTATTGAGAAAGGCTACGATTGTTGAATTAACGGAAGGAATTGCTCATAACAAAATGAATTTACTATTCGTTAATCAAGTGTCCATAGTATGTAGTGTTGGGACTATTTCTTTAGAACCCAAATATAACCAGGAATAAGCCAATAAAAGTACTTGGCAACTATCAGGGCGGTTTTTTGTTTTCTAGAACCAGTCGGAAGCATATATTCCGCACAATATATTTCTGGATTTACGATTATGGGCCTAGTGAAATCCGTTAACGAAAAGTTCTTTACAAGACGTTTTAGACCCCAGTATGTATAGTGAGTTTCATAGTACTCATTGCCTCGTTTAGCTAATCTTACATAGAAATTTGCTAGGAACTTAGGCATAACAGATAGAAGGGGAAGGCGATAGTGAGGCTCGTTCCACATCAGCCTGTTGCCCGCAGCGAAAAAGCAAACCCCGTTTGGTCGTAAAACTCGATGGATTTCAGCCATCATTTTAGATGAGTCAGCGACATGCTCATAAACTTGTGAGCATACGACTACGTCATAATAGTCATCATCAAACCGCATGTCCATTGCGTCGCCTAGCTCGAATGTCAGATTTTTTTCCTGGAACGTCTTTTGTGCATGTTCAATAGCGTGAGTGTCTATATCGATGTTTGTCACAGAGAGAAAATAGTTGGCTAAGTAACTATCAATTAACCCGGCAGACCCACCCACATTTAGTAATCTAAGAGTGTCTAGAGAGGAGTCAGATACCTGGTCTAGTACAGCTACCATTGTCCTGGCTTTCCTGGTTCGTCCGTCAACATCAAACATTGCAGGGCTGTTTTTTGAGAAATTGTATTGATAATTATCTTTCATAGAATCGATTACATTGAAACGACCTGTTATCGTAAGTATATAAAATTAAAAAGAGTAGATATATATTCGAATTTTTACAAGATGAATAAAATAATATTGAATTTCAAACATATAGCAGGTCATGTTTCAGTAACCAAAATTCCTATTATTTATTGGTTTTGGCGGCTTGCAAAAATCTGTGAGATGATTTCTGTGTGAAACCTAGTAGCGGACCATGTAGATATGCACTGGTATTCCTAGTAGTCCGCTATATGAAGATGCTGAGTGCCCCCATGCGTTAAGCTTGGATTGGATGTCGTTACGTTATAATTCGGTAAAATCTTGATGCAATACTAATAAGTGTAACTTCCGCAGTGAAAAAAATTGAAAAAAGAATAATAACATTTGGCACCTTCGATGTGTTCCATGTAGGTCATTTACGCATTTTAGAGAGATCTAAATCTCTTGGAGATTGTTTGACGGTTGGGATTTCTACTGACAAATTGAACTACTCCAAGAAGCAAAGATATCCCGTATACCCCGAATCGGAGAGGCAGGAACTAGTTGCCGCTTTATCTTGCGTTGATGAAGTTTTTTATGAAGAGTCTTTGGAGTTGAAGGCCAGCTATATTGTTAAATATCAAGCCGATGTTTTAGTTATGGGTGATGATTGGCAAGGGCGTTTTGATGAATTTTCTAACATTTGCGAGGTGGTTTACCTTCCGAGAACTCCTTCGATCTCTACAACAGCACTTATTGAAAAAATTCAGCTTGGTTCTTAGTGATTAGCCACTAATAGTTCAAGATATCTTGAAGCGACCTCACCATCTAAATTCTGATCGTAAAGCTTGCTCTTAATAACATCTGCATTTTCTTTAAAATCAGCGTGATACAACGCTGGCGTTTTTAGATAGATGCCAATGTCAATTTCTAGCTGTTCCAAAGATTTTACTAGTTTACCAAATCGATACTCTGGTCCAAGTGAAAGGCCCTTGGCAAACGGGTGGGGGACGTCGAGGAACAAAGTTGGTCGATCAAGAACAAGAAAATCGAATGCGATAGATGACCAGTCGCATATTAACAAATTGCTAATGGTTAGTATTGCCTCGGTATCAGGGAAGAATTCATGGGGTGCAAGGTACATTGGATCGTTAACCACTATTAATCCGGTATTGCTGTTTAGGTGGCTCCGAAATAACGCAATCGCATTGTTATTCTTGCAAACCTCAGTAACCATAGCGAAAAAAGACTCCTCTGAAGCTCCAAACGGAAAATTACTTCTATTGCTATCGCTATGCTGCCATGTAGGGGCAAACAACACAATTTTTCGTGTGTCTACAGGCAGATTGAGCGTTTTTTTTATATCATCAGGAGAGCGAGGTGGGTGCAATAGCAAATCGGTACGTCCATATCCGGTAACTGATACTTTCTCTTCGTTGAAACCAAACTTTTCTACATATAACTTCTTGATGAACTCCGAAGTTACCCAGGTTTGAGTAAATTGTTGTTGGACTTTGAAGTCATCCGCGTCGAAACCTTTGAAGGGAATGCCATGCCAGACGTCAAAAAACTTGACATTAGAAAAGTAAATTAACAACGACAAGCAGTGTAGTCCATGATCGCTGATAATTGCAGAGGATTTAGCTAGTTTGAGAATTGAGCTTGGATAAATTCCGCAAACTACTTTATTTCCTTGGTGTAGTAATTCTTCATAATAGGCTGGATCCATTGTGAGGAAACGAACCTCAATTTCTTGTATATTACTACTTTGGATTTCCAAATATAAACTCAGTAAGTTGCTATTTAGCTTGTGGCCATAGAGAAGGACTTGCAAGGTTTTTGGTTTTGGTACAAATGGCCTGATTAATAGCGCGATTACCGTAGATACCCAAAAAAGCAAAAGATATAGCCAATGGATCGGATTTTTTCTATTTACTTTCATTTTCCGTTTTGGCTATGATTCCCCTAACTAATAAGGATGTTGATTGTAGAGTCTTCTTAACTTAGCGCTATATTAAACTGTCAAATAATTTAATATATCGATTTGCGCATGCTTGCCAAGAATAATCTTCAATAACTGTATTTCGAGCATTGTCGATAAACTTTGTTTGCAGCGTTGAATCTTGTAGTAACCTGAATATTTGGTCAGCTAAGGATTGAACATTTGAGGGGTCGCATATTAGTCCAGTACTCTCATGTTCGACTATATCGTGGACTGGTGGCACATCGCCTACTACCACTGGACAATTACATGCCATGGCTTCCAATACAACCAGTCCCAGCCCTTCCATATCCCCATTCGCAGCCTGAACAAATGGAAATATCGCAACATTGCTCATGGCGTAAAGATTAACTATTTCACGATGAGTCTTTGAGCCCGTAAATTGAATGTTATTTTCAAGAGAGAGGGAATGAACCTGTGATATGAGGGCTGGTTTTTCTGGTCCGTCACCAACAATGCATAACTTCAAATTACTATCACGTTTGACCAAAATTTGCATGGAATCTATCAAGTGGGTAACGCCTTTCTTAGGGACAAGTCGACCCACAAATAACAATTGTTTAGAGTCTTTTGAAATTGTGGGTTCAGGTTTGAACGTATCGGTAATATCGACGCCCATTGGGCAGATCTGTATGTCTGTATCAGTTAGATTTAAGGATTGATGAATAAATATCTTCATTGGCGTGCTGACCACACACATTTGTTGTACGGACGAAATGATCCACTTTTTTATTTTTTGAAATAATTTATTTTTTAACCCATATAAGTCTCCTCCATGGGAAGTCACAACCACTGGAGGCTGATATGTAGAGAATTTAAGTGCGATCATTGTGCTCAGGGCCTGGGGTATTAGCCAGTGCGCATGGACAATAGCAGGTCGGATGGATACTATAGTCTTAACCAAGCTGACAATTTGAGAAATAATCAGCAGCGGAATAAGTGGCAATGCCCAGGGTTTACTTTTTATAGTATTAACAATGCCACCACTTTCGGAAAGAATTTCAAGAAATTCTGGGGCGTAGCGATAGCGTATTACCGTCATTCCAGCTATATCTTCTCGGCTCGCTGAGTTTGGCCGGTGTTGGGTCAGGATAACCACTTGATATTGATTTGCCAGGTGGCGACACAGGTCCAGAATGAAAGCAGGTCCGTTTTGTTTATTGTTGGCAGGGAACGTGCTGGTTACTACCAGAATGGTTTGCTTTTCCATACATTAAGCAATTGCTAGAGCATGTTTATGGTTAAAGATCATTTAATTAGTAAACTAGATTTGGCATGTCCCAAGGTTTTCTTTGAGGGTGCTCGCTTGATCGATAAATCTCGCAGAATTCTTGAATCTTCCATTCTCCCAGCTTTTAACAAATTTGGCGTACACGGAACAGGCCTCTGACAGTTCGTTACGAAACAGTAGAAAAGAAAGGTAGTTTACCCAGGTAGTTGCGTCTCTGGAATGTAGGGAGTTTTTAAAAGCAAGTTTTGCCTTCTCATAGTCATTAGTTACATCGGTATAGTACTTTGCGGCAACTGAGCTAAGTCGATAGAATTGGGTGCTATTGGCAGCTTCAAACAACACTTTGCTATCTTCTAGTGATTGAGGGCAATCACCATTAGTAAGACATTTGAGGTATGCCGCCAAAGCACCTTGGGTAGATGGGATGTGCGGGTAAGCTCTAATTTTATTTACTGCTTCAATAATCCACTGCCTCTCATAGTTTATATTCTTATTTTCACTGAGCACAACCAAGTTTAGTTCCGAAAGTATTGAATAGGGGTCAAGTCCTGTGGAAAGTTCTAAATGCTTTTTGGCTTTTTGTTCTACGTCTTCTATACCATTCATCGCCTGCTGATAGTAGTAGTGTCCTAATTGAAAATTAGCGATAGCAGAGTTTGGGTGATTCTCAGCTTCATAGGTTAATAACGATTGTTTGCTCGACCAAATTTTCGATCTTTCAGAAAGCATATATCCGGTGAAAGCTATGCTTAATAGAAATAATGCCAAAACAAATTTTTGTCGATTCCCCAGAAGGGCAATGATTCCTACTACCGAAACCAAAATAATTCCGAAACTCGCTAAATAGTTTCTATGTTCGTGAACCAGTTCCAGTGGAATAAATGTGGATTCCAGAGAGTGGCTGACAAAAAACCAGAATAAACCTAAAGAAATAAATGGTTTTTTCAGTATCAATGCGAAACCAGCAACCACTAGTCCTAATATTCCCACGGCTGACCATGCGGTAGTCATGGGTACAAGCCACCCAGTAGATATTTTAAAATCGTCATGCCAAAGCGCAAATCGGCTTACTGAAGGAACAATTATTTGGGATATGTATAAAAAAAGTGCACGGCATTGGGTTAGTAGGCGTTCATCCATGGTAAAAGGCCTTTTGTAATAACCAGCTGTCAACCAATGCGGATTACTCCAGAACTGGTACCCAACTAATATGCTAGCGCCTGTAGCGCCAACCAGGAAGAGACCGATCAACGCCTTATCAGGCTTCCCTTCATATTGAAACTTCAGTATCACTATTTCCAAGATCAGAATAAAGCCGGGCAAAAGAACGCCGTTTTCTTTGCTTAGATATCCTAAAATCGTAAATGTGCCAATAATTAAGGGAAAATAAAGTAGTTTTCTCGATGTGGAGGAAATGCTGTGACGTGCCCAAACATAGGTAACTAATCCATAAATAATGAAAAAACTCGATAACAGCGCCATTCTTTGGCTGATATATAGTACCGAGGTTAAATTAATAGGATGTAGCAACCACAACAAAGTTACCCCAAGAGGTAGATTAAGGCGGATGTCGAATTTTTCAGAGATTCCTCGTGTAGGACTAGTTTTATTCATTAACTGGGTCAGCAAGCAGTAAAGCCCAATTCCATTCAAACAATGGATCAATACGTTAACGAACTTTAACCACCAGGATGAAGCACCAAAAAAGTAGTGGTTTAGCGCAAAACTGAGCATGCTGAGTTGACGACCCCCTGCGCTAAAAGATTCCATGGCCGAAACCAGAGATTGGGGGTCAAGAGTGGAGATTTTTACCAACGCATTAGATTTAAAGACGTGGCTGTCATCAAATAAAAATGGTCCACTCAACCCGGGAAAATAAACAAATATCGTCGCCAATAATCCGAGAAACAGAAGTACTAAGCGAATGGAATGACTGATCAGCACGAGAAAAATAAAGTTAGGAATAGCGGGAAAGTTAAGACTATCAGGATTATCTATAAAAAAAGCCCCCACTGCATAACAGTGGGGGCTTTGATTGGAGCGTTAGGTTATTTGAAACCCAACTAGTCTCGCCGCTTAGTTAGTTGCAGGCAAGAATTTATCATCCACATCATCGCTTTCAATCCGCCAGTTGATGGCGTTAATTGTAGTCTCTGCTACGAATTCAACGGTACCGCCCGCGGCATCACCCAGTTCTGTTATATCCTTTAACAAACAGTCTACTTGAAGAGAACTAGTCAGGCCTAATGAAGTAACATAGTCACCCGCATATCGAGTGCCATCAGCAGTAACCCGACCAGCTACCGCTAGTTCGGCAGCATCTGCTGGGACTTGACCATTTTCACTATAGAAAATTGAGTACTCAGTTTTAACCGGTGAGAACACTGATGCACACTCACCAACACGTGTACGAATCGTGTAGTCACGATATGCAGGCACCGCGATGGACGCCAGAATACCAATAATGGTTACTACGATCATCAGTTCGATAAGCGTGAAACCCCCTTGCTTTTTAGATTGTACTTTCATATTAACATTGCCTCTTCAGCTTGAATAAAAAATCGGTTATTAGGAATTATCCTGTGTAAAAGAGAGCAAGCTACATGCCAATTTACGAGAAAGTTGTTTTATTTAAAGCGGAATAGCGTAACTGATTGAAAAATAGAGAACCTAAAAGAAATAATTAATCGACTCTGTTTATTCTTCCCTATTATTCTAATGCCGATTTAGGTGCAAAGTGTAATTGTCAGCAGATTTTTCGACAAAAATTGTCACAAGTGCTAAAAATTATCACTTTCCCCAAAATCTCGCCAATCAAAGGCGTTATTCCCGCTCCTGGGCTGCTTGATAATGCAGTGAGGAAACTTGCTCTCCGATTATGCCGATTAGAAAAATTAGTAAAGACGCGAGAAACAGCACAGCTCCCATATTGGTAAACCGATGGGAAGTGAAATATGTGTAGGCATAATATCCTACACCAGTAAGAAACAATGCACCACTAATAGGAAGAAACAGGCGCATCGGTGAGAAAAGGGCGCCCACTTTAAGAATTATCAATAGAAATCGAATACCGTCATGAATCGGTCTGATTTTACTTTTCCCCTCCCTTTGCCTGGCAGTAATCCAAACATATTTAACCGCCAGACCAGATCGGAGAAAAGCCATGGTGATGGTGGTGGGATAGGAAAATCCATTGGGTAGAAGATACAAGAACTGGCGAAAATACTTGGCCTCTACAATACGAAACCCGGATGTCAGATCAAGAATACGAAAGCCTGTCATGATCGATGCAATTTTGTTATATAAAAAATTCATTGCTCTTCTGGGCTTCGACGCATGGGAGGCAGGGTTTCGAGCGCCAATTACCATCTTATAGCCTTTGCTCAACTGGTCGATCAAACTTTGAATATCTTCTGGCTTGTGCTGACCATCTGCATCCATAAACAAAATGTATTTGCCAGTGGCCGCTCGAGCCCCGCTTTTTATGGCAGCGCCATTTCCCATGCTATAGGGATGATCAACCACCTCGGCTCCAGTACCTAGCGCGATAGCCTTTGTTTCGTCCTCAGAACCATCGTTAACTACAATTAATTGTGCATCGGGATATAGGGCGCGGATTTCTCCAAGATGATTCCCGAGATTAGTAGCTTCGTTTTTCGCAGGCAATACGATGGACAGCTGACCTTTTGTAATCATGGGCCTATTCAATTCCCAGTTTTTTAATTTTATACCTTAACGAACGAAATGATGTACCTAGAAGTTCTGCTGCTTTAGTGATATTGCCTTTGGATCTTTCTAACGCATCTTCAATCAGTCGCTTTTCGATACGGCCGAGATGCTCATCGATGGGAAAGTTGAGATCATCCAGTGCAGCGCCTCCGGGGCCCTCCGAAGACGCCGGTAGCGCTTTTCCCCGAACGGGTTGGAGATCAAAACTCTTCGCGGTAATTGGCCCGCCTTCATGCAAAGCAAGCACACGTTCAAGGAGATTTTCCAATTCCCTTACATTGCCAGGAAATGGATGCTCGGACAGCGCTACCAACGCATCCGCACTAACTGAAGGTGTTTCGATGCCATTTTTGTCGCAAATGAGATTAACAAAATGGGTGGCTAAAACTGGTATGTCCACTGATCGTTGGCGAAGGCTAGGGGCGCTGACTGGGATGACATTGATCCGGTAATACAAATCTTCGCGAAACTGACCATTTGCGATCAGTTCTTGTAAATTTTTGTGGGTTGCACTGATTAAACGAACGTCGATTAGTTTTTCCGTTAAATCTCCAACCGCCCGTACGGTCTTCTCCTGAATCGTACGTAGTAGTTTTACCTGCAAATCCGTGGGCAAATCAGCGATTTCATCGAGGAATAATGTCCCCCCATTGGCCGCCTCGAACAGACCTTTTTTATCTGAATAGGCCCCAGTAAAACTGCCTTTTTTGTGGCCAAAAAACTCACTTTCCATTAATTCACGTGGAATTGCACCGCAGTTCACCGCGATAAACGGGTTAGACTTTCGTGGTCCGCTGTCGTGAATGAGTCGGGCGATTAATTCTTTACCGGTTCCGGTCTCTCCATGGATATGCACTGGCGCCTGATTGCGTGCAACTTTACTAATTAGGACTCGGATGTCCTCCATCAACTTGGATTCGCCGAGCAAGATTCGTTTAGTTTCCGAGCTGGGTGTGGCATCTGCCAGCCGAATGGAGCCTTCAATTATGGCTTCTAGCTGTTCAACTTCGATGGGCTTTGCAATGTAGTCAAAGGCACCGAGCTTTAGGGCTTCTACTGCTGTTTTGGGATCTCCAAAAGCAGTAATTACCGCTACTGGAATTTGGTTACAGTTATCCTGAATATATTTAACAACGTCCATCCCACTACCATCAGGCATTCTCAAATCTGTTAAGCAAAGATCGAAGGATCGGCGATCCAATTGGGCTTTGGCTTCGGTTACATTACCCGCTTTTACCGAATCGACCCCCATTCTTCGTAACGTAATGGCAAGCAGTGATAATAAGTCCTGTTCGTCATCAACTATTAGTGCCGTTGGATTACTCATGGGAGATGTCTTTTTCTGGATTGTCAGATACTGGTTTTTGAAATGTTATGCGAAATCCGTGGCGACTCGTCCCGCGGATATACTCAATATCACCACCATTGTAATTGCAAAACTCCTTGACCAGAAATAACCCCAAACCAGTACTTTTGGAATCGCTGGTGTGGAATGGTTCAAATACTTGGTCTACGTCTGCCGCAGCGATACCCTGGCCGTTATCGGTGATATCAAGATAAGGTGTTTTATCCCAGAAATGACCAACGAAAAACCGGATTCTCAACTGATCACCACCTGTATCCGCGTACTTGATGCTATTTTGAGATAAATTAGTAAGTATTTGTTCCAACTGGGTCGGATCAAACATGATTGTAGTGTCGTCACCAGATGCGGACAGGGTAACATCATCTCGATCTAAGGTTTCGTTAAAAGTGTCAATAAACACTTTGAGCCAGGGTCTGAGCTCTAATTTCTTTTGCTGCGCCTTACCGGGGCGGCTGCGCTGCAATACGGATTCAATGATCTCATCAATTCGCTTGCTGTGGGTTCGAATAATCTGAATTAATTCACTATCTTCCTCGTTTTTCGGGTCAACGGGTGAGAGCAATTGAGCGGCATGATTGATCGCGCTTAGGGGATTTCGTATTTCATGGGAAATTGCCGATGCCATTCGTCCAATTGAAGCCAATTTAGATTGCTGAATTTGTTTCTGGACATTGGTTTGATCTTCAATTTGAACCAGAAAGCCGTTTCGCAACGACAGAATTGAAAATCCTAAGTCATGATTTGCCACTCGAAAAGTGAATTCATTGTTTTTGGGTAACTTCAAATATACTGAAATTAGCTCACCTAACTCTCCAGTTAGACGTTGTTTACCGCTGATAAAGTTACCTATCAAAGCACGGCCACTATTATTAATCATTTGAACATTAAGTTTGTGATCAAGAAACAGAACCCCCAAATCTAGCTGTTCCAATACCACTTGATTAATCTGATCAAGATCTGCAAGGGTTTTTTCCTGCTCCTCAACAACTGTTTGAACCGTGCGCGATCGTCCTGCAACAGTTCCAACAATGACAACCACACTAAACAAACCCACAACCAATAGCGGCGTCAAGTAATAGTCTTTTAGTACTTCTGCGCCACTTTCGAATCTTAAATAGTCTCCATAGAATATCAATATTGCACACAGCAGGGTATATAACAGGCTTACCCGCAAATTAAAGAGTACCGCGGTAGCCGCCGCCGTGGTGACATATAAAATGAGCGTGCTTGACTCGAGTAACTGCTGAGAAAAGGTCAGAATACTGATAAAAACAATATCCAGAATAAACAGCATATGCGCCTGGATATAAAGCGCAGGCCAGCGTCGTCTGATATTGATCAGAGTAATGAACGATACTATTGCAATACCCGCGATGGGCAGCACCAGGGTTTTCAGCGAATCGGTATCGTTAAGGCTAATCTGTTCGATTACCGGGGTAGCCAATGCAACCAATAAAACGGTGAGGCCGAGACGGTATAAATTGTAATAAAACAGAATCCGCCAGCCTTCAATATCATCGCTGGTATTTACTTGCCTAAATTGGAGCCCGTTTAGGATCAATGTTTTTCCTCGTTCGCTTTGATTTCAGGTCTTTGCAATAGACCAGGCACTGATTTTTTTATAGCCATTTCGTTTTAGGGCAAGACAGGCTGCATTCATGGTTGCACCGCTGGTAATAACATCGTCAATAACTGCAACCGCATCATAGCGTTCAATAGCGCTTACAGCAAAGGCATTGTGCATATTTTTACGCCTTTGGGCCAGTTCATAATCGGTTTGGCTACCTGTATCTCTTACTCGCCGCAGTAGTTTGTGATCAACTGGAATGTCCAGTAACTTCCCAACCCTGTTTGCAATTAGTCCCGTCTGGTTGAACCCTCTTTGCTGAATTCGACGTCTATGCAATGGGACTGGTAGCAGTACGTCAGGAAGCTGTTCAGAATTTTTTAATGCATAAACTGCGATCATGGTACCCAATGTGGTCGCATAGTGATATTTGTTGCGATATTTTAGTAGATGGATGAAATGAGCAATTGGATCTTGATAGCGGAAAGGAACCATGGAGCTAGCAAAAGCTGGTGGGGCGTTTTGGCAAGCTCCGCAAACCCCTGGATTGGGCAGAGATCGAGCGCATTGCAGGCAGCAACTTTCTATCCAGGGTAGCAGTGATTGGCATTGTAGGCAAAATCCATTGGGATCTGGTCGCAAGCAGAGACTGCAGCGAGGCGGTATGATGTAATCGAGCACACCGGCCATATTGGTAGCAAAATCCAGCGTTGGCCGGATTAATTCTGTTAATCGCATCGTAATCTCTTCCTTGAGAATGTAAGCTGGCTCAATTGAATCTCGAATTGGAAAAAATCGCAAGTCGTCGGCGTAAAAATTCGCCTGACATGCCGTCCATGGGATACTTGCTGGATCTTGTTCGTGCTGAGCTTGGGGATCGCTTAGCGAAATTATCTTTTAATGGATCCCATCAGTTGTTGGTTGATTTCGAAGATTCCGACCTGTTATCTGTGCAAAATCAGGTTACTCGTTGCTCAGTATTGGATGGTGATTCGCTGCATGGTCTGGTTTCCCAATCCGGGCCTCAATTTGACTTGGTGGTTATCAATTTACAGCTAGCCTGGCTGGATTTTGCGCAGACCTTTGATCGAGTTAAACAGCTACTTTTGCCTGGGGGCAAGTTGCTGTTTACAACATTTGGGCCAGATACATTATTTGAGCTACGTCAGGCCTGGGCACAATGCGATGAATATCCCCATGTCCATGAATTTGTTGATCTGCATTTGTTAGGAGATCAGCTACTGCGGAGCGGATTCAAGCTACCCATCCTTGACACTGACTGGCAGGGAATCGAATTTGAAGATATTGACTTACTAATGGAGGATTTGCGCCATGACGGCTTTCACAATGTACTGGTAGATCGCCGACGTCAATTACTCGGTAAGCAAAGACTGCAGAGGATGCGAAACGGATTCCCTAAAAATACACCAGCGAGAATTACGTTCGAAATCATTTATGGATTGGCAGAGGTGCCGGATTTAGATGATGGCAGCATTCGAGTGAATTCTCCTAGATTAAACCACTGACTATTGCCGTAAGCCCGGAACTTTAAGCGGTACCCCAGAATTCATAATGGCTTGGTAAATTTCCAGGGCAATATAGGAATTGCTTTGACCTTCTAAGGGAGCTGCTCCAACCAGTGTATTGCAGGCAGCGTATCGTCGGTGCAATGTGCCTAAACCTTGACCGTGTAATTCCCAACCACTGCTATACACTGGAAAACCCACACCCTGACCGAGGGCCGCACTTAAGACATCGCCACGCAGCTGGTTGCCAGCATTGTGAACGTGGCAATTGGCGCAGGACAAATTCATTTGCCCTCGTTTGGCCCAGAAAAATTGGCGTCCTTGATCATATAGTTTGCGAATTTCCACATCCCGATAATCTACATCTACAGGCTGACCACTCCATGGAGATTTGAACGCGGTTTCACGCAGCGCCATATCATCTGACAACGGATCGAGTTCACTAGCCCCGTTGTCTACTAAACAGCGATTAATATCCGACACGATAGTTCGAGCCACGCCATCAAAGTAGTATGGATAGGCGGTAGGAGGCGGTTTGCCGGCAAAACACTTGGCGAGACTGATACCTGAAGGCAACAAAGCCTGCCATTGCTCGAGAGCTTGCTCCATCTCTTGCTCATAGGGTGGAAATTCGAGTAACAATTCCCAATTTAATCGTTTCTGGGCATATTGGGGCAAGGCGTTTACGCCATCCTGATAGTGACCCAATGTCAGATCAGCAAAGCGCATGCGGAAAAATTGTTGAAATTCTCTGACTTCCGTTTGAATTTGTTCAACCGAAGATATTCCGTCACTGGCAGTTATTGGTGGACTGAAAACAATGATAACAACAGTCACAATCAGACCTTTCAGTCTTGGCATCCAGCCAATTAGCTTGAGAAATTCACATGACTTGGTCAATGGATTATTAAAATACGTTTGTACCATGCTAGCTATGGATCTGCGATGCACTGCCGCTATTGCCCGCTATGTCTTGCCAACTCACTGAAACGGTATCCCCTTTGCCAAATTTTGCAAAATAGGTTCCGAGCACTGGATTCGCCGAGACATGGGGACCCAGCAACATTTCAGCTTGCAATGCATCGTTCAGTCGAAATTGCAGTCGGGTAATATAGTTTGCTTCTTTTATCCTACCCGATTGTTGGCCTGACACCGATCCGCTTTCCATTGGATGTTGTATTTGACACATTATCTGGAAGCCTTTGCCAGCAGGGATAATTTTTATGCGCGTCGGGTAAATCATTAGCTTAATTCGTACCAGTGACCTGATACTGTCACCCGCCTGCTAGCCCGCCTGAGGATTCCATTGCGCAGGACATAACAGTGCAGGAGACCGGACCGTGAAAACCTTGCCCGTCCGATAATTACTGTCGGGGATTGTTTGATTTGATCCATGCAC
The DNA here is from genome assembly GCA_035593235.1 of Phascolosoma agassizii. Taxonomy (NCBI): domain Eukaryota; kingdom Metazoa; phylum Annelida; class Sipuncula; order Phascolosomatiformes; family Phascolosomatidae; genus Phascolosoma; species Phascolosoma agassizii. The sequence goes on along the minus strand of JAVJHY012255321.1, from coordinate 87,339 downwards.
ATGATCATGGGCTCGGGATTGGCATCGGTTAATACGGCTACTTTTTCCCCCTTGGGAGCAATAATCTTGAACGGTACGAGATGATTTCTTTCCGTTGTAATCGGCACAATAATTTCAATAGAGCCGTCATCCGCAACTTCCGTGGTACCGAAATAGTATTTCAGCGCCTCGTCAATTGATTGTGCCGCAAATTCCGGCCGCGGATCAGAATCTGCAAAGACTCTGTTGAATAATGAGTGTATTGGATATGTTCCTAGTCCAACCAGCTGTACAAGCTTACCAAGGAAAGAGCGCCGGGAAATCATTTTCGCATCATATTGAAAGAAGAAAATTAACAATCAATTCGATTTCATCGGTGTTGAGAATACCATGGGTCAAATAGGGCGGCATGGTGGAAAGTGGATTGAATTCAGTGGCATCTTCAATTTGTCTAGTCAACAGCTTACGATCGGGAAATCTTGGTTGCATTGCTGCTAGGGGAGGCGCAATGTTTCCTGCAGTGGCTAGTTCTGGGGGCCAGGGTGAAATGTTAAATGTATGGCAGGCGATACAGTTACCCTTTGCTGGATTAATGGCCAGACACCATCCTTGGACGATGTCGTTGGCCACAGTATTCTGCTCACAGGCCTGTTGATCGGGCCAAACTGGCTGTTGTGCCATGGTTCGGAGAGGGGATAACGACATGGCACTCAAAATCACCAGGGCCAGGACTATTCGGCAGACATGGGAAATTAATTTGTTCAATTCTCCGAGTTCATTATTCATTGTTATTTTTGTTGAATTCTAACCCACTGTATGGAAAATTATGGCGGAACTTTTTCCGGATTATTCTCGATAGTTTAATTTTTGATTAATTTTGCATCCGCCGCGCTTTGTTCCAGTGCAGTAATTCGGGCGGTGACGCTTTGTTTGAGATATTGACTTTGATCCGCATTATCCCGCAATGCCAGTTTCATGGATTGGATGGCTCTATCGAAATCCCCTAGAGCCGCAAGATACTCACCATCGGCTTGGTGGGCTTCGGCTAAATCACCCAGTGCCACATTGGCAGCAGACAGCTTTTTCAGCAGATCAATTTCAGAAGGGTTGCGGCGTAATTGATATCGCGCTACTTTTTTAGCGGCGGATGCATCGTCGTTGTCCAACAGAGCATCAATGTAATAATAATTTATATAGGTTTGATCAGGATGTTGAGCGATTAATGTTTCCAATCTGCTGGCCGCACTAGCTGGATCGCTGGATTTTCGGTCATTCTCCGCCATTGCAATATTCAAAGCAGGGAAGTCAGGATATCGATCAATTAACGCAGAAAATGCTTTGCTGGCTTGCTTATACTTTCTTTGTTCCATCAAGGCGATGCCAAGACCGTACTGGCTCGCATCCCGCGCGACGTCAGTCAAATTTTCAATTCCATCACGTAGGATTTGCTCAGCCTCACTAAACCGACCGGAGTAGCTGGCACGAATTTTAGCGCGGGCGAAGTAAAACTCTTTACTACTTGTATGTTCATTGGGAGTATAACTATTTAGTCGGGCTTCTGACTCGGCTATTCGAGTGTAGGACAACGGGTGTGAGCGCAAGAATTCCGGCACATCCTTACTGGATACAGTATTGAATCGCTGCAGTTTATTAAAAAAGTTAGGCATGTCTTTTGGGTCGTAGCCACTATTCGCCATAAGACCCATGCCAATGGCATCGGCTTCCCGTTCAAACCCTCTACTATAAGATAGTTGATTCGACAACATATTGGCATTGGCTACTGTCACCCCAACAATTCCAGCTTGGCCACCGATTAATAAAGAAGCGATGATCGCCGCTGTGGTGGGTAGTTTTGACGCCTCGGCCTTGGCAATCATTCTAGGTAGGTGGCGCTGCGAGAGGTGGGCAATTTCATGGCCGACTACCGAGGCCAATTCACTTTCAGTTTCGGTTGTCAAAAGTAGTCCGGTATTGAAAGTTATATATCCACCCGGCACCGCAAATGCGTTGAGCTCGTTTTCCTCGAGCAAGTTAAAGTTCAGTTTTGTGCCTTGCAAATTCGCAATTCGGCCAATATACCGGCCAATGGAATTCAAATAATGCTTCAGTTCTGGATCGGTAACAAAATTACTCTCTCGCATTAATTGACGCAGGAATTGTTTGCCGATTTCTGCTTCCTGACGAGCATTCAGATAGCGAGATGACGATTCTCCAAGTTCTGGCAGGCTACCTGATTGCGCAACACTGGTTGATGCGAAAATCAAGCAAAGTGCTGAAGAGGTAAAAATGCGCTTAAAGACTGGTAACAATGTACGGATTTTCTACTAGTATGAGGGTGATAAATTCTATAATAACGAGTCAGATAGAGAATAGCAGTTAAAGTTCTGTAATATAGTTGTCTGCTTGTAAAGGCTCTGTAAATCTACTAAAAATTCAAGGTACTGAGGATGGAAAAATTCTATAACACGTTAATAAGCATTACCGAACTGGACGCTCTATTAAGTGCATCAGCAGAACACAATGATGTTGTTGTGATTGACTGCAGGTTTTCTCTGATGGAGCCAGAGTTCGGTCGGAAACAATATTTTGAAAGTCATATTCCAACTGCTGGATACGCCCATTTGGATCATGACTTAGCGGGGCCAATTACAGCTGTCAGTGGCAGACATCCCTTGCCGGACGCTGATGATTTTGCTGCTAAGCTAAAAGATTGGGGCATTCACAATAATTCCCAGGTTGTGGTATACGACCATGGCCCTGGAGCCATCGCTGCAAGATTATGGTGGATGTTGCGCTGGATTGGCCATAAAAATGGGGCATTGTTAAATGGCGGTTTTAAGGCCTGGAGTGAGGCTGGACTCGCGCTATCTTCAGAACCGTTTAAACCCGCGGCACATGATAATAGATTATCAGTCAGCGCCGACCAGAATATGTGGCTTAGCACAAAAGCCCTGCAACGAGAAATGTCTGGCATCGTGCTCACTGACGGTCGCAGCGAAGATCGTTTTAATGGATTGATCGAACCAATAGATTCCGTGGCAGGACATGTGCCAGGGGCAAGCAATTTACCTTTTGAAGAGAACCTGGAACAGGGTGGCTGTTTTCTCGATGGCGAGCAACTCATACAGCGCTTCCAAAGTATTGTTAAAGGATGTGAGGAGAACGGTGATTATCATGGTGTGGTGCATATGTGTGGCTCCGGTGTTACAGCGTGTCACAATCTATTAGCCATGGAGCTGGCAGGGATGCATGGCTCGCGACTCTATGTTGGATCGTGGAGTGAGTGGATTAGAGACCCGAACCGACCGGTGGCCACACAAAGCGGTGGCTGAGTTCTGCTAGTTAAATTACATAAAATCAGCGGGTTTGGCCGGACTCCATTTAGCCTTGACCAGTAACCATTTTTCTTGCCATCTAAATTCAAGGTCAAATAGATAAAGATCTGCCCGCAGTCCTCCCAGGGCCAATACATCATCGATTGGTCGTCCGGCTAATGCCACCAGCACTGTTGCCTGAGCTATATCTTCGCTCGTTAAAGAGAGGTTTTTAATTAACTTAAGAGTATAAATTTTCGGATTGCGAATAAATTGAAACTGCACAGCGGCGCGTACATCTTTCCAGTTTCTATTTTGGCCATCGGCATATTCCTTGCTGACACCCTCCATGAAGGCTGCCAGGGTTCTTTGTTTTGCCGCTTCCTCAAACTGCTCAATTGTTTGCTTGAGTAATTGCTCTGGCGTATTTTCGTCGCTCCCACATCCTCCTGTAAGGCTAATTAAAGCAAGCAGAGGGACTGCAACCAGGAACTGTGTAATTTTATGACAGTGTCTGAACACCCTGTTCGTCACCTAAAAGGAGTAGGTCGGCACCGCGCCTGGCAAAAAGGCCCACTGATACCACACCCGGAAGTTGATTAATCTCTCCTTCGAGATTGACTGGATCGATAATATCCATGTTTCGCACGTCGAGAATGATATTGCCGTTGTCGGTTTCAAAACCACTTCGTAGCTCTGGTTGTCCCCCTAAGTGGGTTAGCGCTCTGGCCACCAAACTGCGTGCCATGGGAATAACTTCTACAGGTAACGGAAACACCCCGAGCCGATCAACCAACTTGCTCTTATCTGCAATGCAAATAAACTGCTCTGCGGCTTGGGCAACTATTTTTTCACGGGTCAGGGCGCCACCGCCACCTTTTATAAGTGATAAGTGGCGCGTTGCTTCGTCTGCACCATCAACATATATCCTGATAGTGCCAACATCATTCAATTCCATAACCTCAATGCCGTGTCCCTTTAGTCGATCGGCGCTTGCCTGTGAGCTGGCGATAGCGCCATCAATCTTGCCTTTAATTCTGGCAAGACCATCAATAAAGTAATTGGCCGTGGAGCCGGTACCGACACCAACAACGTCACCTAATTCCACATATTCAAGTGCTGCTTCCGCAACCGCTTGTTTTTGTTGATCGTCCGCCATTATTTTTTCCGTTAAAAAAGTGATGCGCTGAGTTCGTTTAATGCCTTTAACATTTCCGGGTCATCAGTAAGGGTTTCAGAAATAGCCCCGCGACAAGCCGACCTTGGATCAATTCCAGATTGCATGAGCTTACCCGCATGTACCAATAATCTCGTACTTGCCCCTTCTTCAAGGCCGTTGCCCTTGAGATTTCTGGTCATTCCCGCGTATTTCACCAAATGCGCAGCCAGTGTTTGATCGATTCCAGTTTCATTAACAATAATTTCAGTTTCAAGTATCGCAGAAGAGTAGTCAAATTCAATGGATACAAAACGCTGCCGAGTGCTCGGCTTCAAATCTTTCAAGACACTCTGATAACCTGGATTATAAGAAATTCCTAGACAAAATTTTTCGTCGGCGTGGAGTAATTCTCCGGTTTTTTCAATTGGCAACACCCTGCGATCGTCGGCCAGAGGATGGATGACCACCGTAGTGTCTTTTCGTGCTTCGACAATTTCATCGAGGTAACAAATACCGCCACCGCGAACAGCCCTTGCCAACGGACCATCGGCCCAGCGGGTTTCGCCGCCGATAATCAAATATCTGCCAACCAGATCAGCGGCGGTAAGATCGTCATGGCAGGAAACTGTCACCAACGGTCTTTTCAGGCGCCAGGCCATATGTTCCATAAACCTTGTTTTGCCGCAACCTGTTGGTCCTTTCAACAGTACCGGAATACCATTGCCATAGGCTGCCTCAAACAACTCGATCTCATTATTTTGAGCAGCATAATAGGGTTCGTTAACGATAATATATTCGCTAAGCTGGTCTTGATCATTCATAACAGCGGTTGAGAGGCGGGGCCTTGGAGTTTATTCGAAAAAAGTGCCAGAAGATAATGGCACTTACTTAAGTCTGAGTTGTCGAAAATAAAATAATATTCCGTCGCCCCGTACTTGATACGGGGCCCATAACCCATTGATCGTATAACGAATACCCAAGTTATGGATTCCGGATCAGGTCCGGAATGACCGAGGTTTAATTCTTAAGTAAGTGCCATTAGTACCGGAGGGTAATGGCACTTACTTAAGGCTGAATTGTCAAAAATAAAATAATATTCCGTTGCCCCGTACTTGATACGGGGCCCATAACCCACTGATCGTAAAACGAATACCCGAGTTATAGATTCCGGATCAGGTCCAGAATGACCGAGGTTTAAGGCTTAAGTAAGTGCCATTAGTGCCAGAAGGTAATGACACTGACTTGAGTCCGAAATTTTCAAAATAACAAGACACCATGTTCCGGTACTGGTCGCCACGTGATCGAATATCCTTAAGTTTGTGAAACCCTATGATTAGCGATGGATTCCGCGTCTGGGCGCGGAATGACAGAGAGTTAATTTAAGTGCTTGAATAAAAACTAGATTTCTATAAATTGTTAAGTGGAATCGAATTTCAATATTTCTTAGTAAATAATTTTTCAAAGATGAAGCAATAATTGATAAAGAATAATAGTTATTCGATTACTTTCCGATGACAACTGTGTCGCCAACGGTAATTTCACCTTCAACGTCCGCTGTCCCATTGACCCCAAAATAAACCTCACCATCGTGTTCGCGATAAGAAGAAAGTGTATGTATCGGTTCTGGACCGGCAATCGTTCCGTTGTCTGGGTCGATGGTTGGTACTGAACATCTCGCGCAATGATCGACGATGCGAATTGAAATACCATTGATGTTGATTTTTGACCAGTTGTCTTCTGCAAAGGCATCGCATCCATCGACTACAATATTGGGTCGAAATCGATTCATTGTCACCGGCTGGGTCAAGCGCTTATTGAGATCGTCCAGTGATGCCTGGGAAATGATCAGCAGTGGAAAGGCGTCAGCAAATAGTGTGTGGTCTCCAGGTTTTGATAGCGCAGGGTCGCATGGGCGAACCGAGCTATCGGGAAAAGCTACTAGGCGACATTCTTCACCGATGGCTTGTGATAACCATTCTGCGGTTTCATTGCCAACGTCCACGGCATTCACGGCATCTCCCCATACCTTGGTAGGACATGGCGACATCGCTTCTGATGTGACTGGCACGTTGTGACTGTCCATACCAAAGCAATCCAAAACCAATTGACCGTCAGAGATGCTGGTCTGTACTAGCGCCATCTGCGGATAGATCCGCTGGGTGATAAAGCTGCCATCTGGTTTGACCGCCATCCAGGCCCTGTCATAGCTAAAACCCGCTTTTCCTAACCAGTAATGTTCCATGGAAATTCCCCCAAGGGACTTAACCGGATAAAGATGAATCGAAGAAACAGTAACAGCCATAGCGTTGAGATAATAATTAATGAAATTCGAGTACTGGTCAATAAGGATATATCTATGCGACACTTATTACCATGATTACTTTCGAAGCCCAACAAGAAAAAATATTGTCACTGCTTTCCGATCTGGTTGGTTTTGATACTACTAGCCGACTATCAAATCTCGCCTTGATTGAATATATCCAGGCGTACCTCGAGAATCTTGGGATTGCCAGTGAATTGAGTTGGAATTCAGAAAAAACAAAAGCGAACTTGTTTGCAACCCTGGGGGAAAGCAATACACCAGGAATTGTCTTGTCCGGTCACACCGACGTGGTCCCTGTGGATGGTCAGGACTGGTCCAGTGATCCGTTCAAAACGGAGATCAGACAAGGCAGGCTTTTTGGTCGAGGCAGCTGTGACATGAAGGGGTTTATAGCGACCTGCCTTGCAAATACTGAGCAAATTTTAAATGCAGACTTGGCCACACCTATACATTTCGCTTTCTCCTATGATGAGGAAGTGGGTTGTGTGGGGGTAACCGGATTACTTGAACAAATTGCTAAGCGAGCGATTCAACCCAGGGCATGCATCATCGGAGAACCTACCAGTATGGGTGTGATTCGAGCGCACAAGGGTATGTTATTTAAACGATGTCATGTCACCGGAAAATCCGCCCATTCGTCGCTGGTGGATCAAGGAGTAAACGCCATTACTGCTGCGGCAAAAACCATTCAATTTATTGATCAGGTTGCGGAACTGATTAAAACTGAAGGGCCGTTTGACCAACAATTTGATCCGCCTTATACCACCTTACACTGTGGTGTGATTCATGGTGGCACTGCCAATAATATTATTCCGGAATCATGCCAATTCGATTTTGAAATTCGAAATTTACCCAAGGTTCCGGTGCTACCAATATTTAGCGAGATCGAGAAATTTAGCAGAAGCCTTGAACCGGCTATGAAAGCGGTGGCCAAAGAAGCAGGCTTTGAATGGCGGACCCTGGCTGAGTATCCCGGTTTAGATACGCAACAATCAGCCGAAGTTATCAGCATGGTATCTGATCTCCTCGACGATCACAGAACTCCTGGAAAAGTAAGTTATGGTACCGAGGGTGGACACTTTCAGGCCGCTGGCATTCCAACCGTAGTTTGCGGTCCTGGGAGTATCGAACAGGCCCATAGACCCGATGAGTATGTTGATCTGGAACAATTACAAAAGGCAGATGTTTTCATCAAAACCTTGATCAATTCCCTTGGGGTTTAACCAGAATAATGACGATTTATTTAGGACTTGGTTCCAATCAGGGAGATCGCAAGGAAAATATCAATAAGGCAATTGATCGACTGATTTCAGCAGGGTTTGAACTGCATCAGATTTCCCCAATGGTTGAATCCCCAGCAAAGTTGCCTGAGGGTGCTGAAGCGGTATGGAACAAACCTTTCCTCAATGTCGTGATAAGCGGCGATGCGAACTGGAGTCCAATTCGGGGGCTCGGAATTGCGAAAGACATTGAGGCTGCCCTTGGCCGGGTTGAAGGGCCGCGCTGGTCTCCGCGGACCATGGATATTGATTTGTTACTTTGGCACGACGAACAGATTGAGAGCGATGATTTGTCCATTCCCCACCCTGAAATATGTGAAAGAGATTTTGTCATTACGCCGCTGATGCACCTTGATCCGGGGATCGTTGTTCCAGGAGTAAATCGAACCGTGTTTGAGCTAAGTCAGGGACGACGCAACATACCTCTATGGATGGGTATTTTAAACATCACACCGGATTCGTTTTCTGATGGCAATAGCTGGTTTAACAGAGAGAAGTTAGATGCCCAGTTAGACAAACTCATTGAGCGGGATGTGCACATTATCGATATTGGTGCCGAATCCACTCGTCCCAATGCAGAACATATTGATGACGAGTCTGAATGGCAGCGGCTTGCGCCAGTGCTCGATATGATCAATCAAAAACTTTCTGATTTACGGATTCGCCCCCAGGTATCGCTGGACAGTCGTCATCCAAAAGTAGTGGCTAAAGCAATAGAAGTGGGTATTGATATGATCAATGATGTATCGGGATTGGATGATCCTGACATGCTGGCTATTGCAAAGGATTCTGGATTACCGACCATCGTGATGCACGCTATGAGTGTGCCGGTGAACCCAAAATTATTGTTGGCCGATGACAAACCTGCTATCGAACAGATGCGAAACTGGATTGAGCAAAAAGCTGAACTATGGGTCAGTAATGGAATTGATCTTGCTCAAATAATTATTGATCCAGGAATCGGTTTCGGTAAATCTTCTATTCAAGCCTATAATTTAATGTCCCACTGCGCAGATTTACGCAAGTTGGGGATGCGTCTATTGGTCGGCCATTCGAGAAAATCATTTATGGCTGGTTTTACAGATCGACCAGCCGGAATGCGGGATCTTGAAACTCTGGGCATTTCCCTGGCGTTATGCCAACAAGGAGTAGATATTGTTCGGGTCCACCAGCCTTTTATCCACCAGCGGGCTTATCGTGCCTGGTCACATATTGAGTTGAACTAACGAGATTTGGTCAATATTAGATCAATGGAAGACGACTTCCGCCGATAGGGTAAATGCGGGAATAATTGCATCAAACAGCCCACCCTCGTCGTCCCGCATCTGATAACTGCCCATCATACTCCCCACAGGAGTCGGCAGGATGGCGCCACTGGTATATTCATAGCTTTCCCCAGGGCGCAAATGCGGGTGTTCACCCACTACTCCCGGCCCTCGGACTTCTTGGGTTTTGCCTTCGGCGTCGGTAATAATCCAGTGGCGAGTCAGCAATCGAGCGGGAATATCTCCTGAATTATGCATTTTTACCGTATAGGCAAAAACATACTGTTGCTGGTCCGGATTTGATTGATCCTTGAGGTATTCTGGGGTGACTTGGACGGTTATATGCTGTTGTGTGCTCATTAGTTGATTAGATCGTAATGGACTAGCTGATTCAAGGCCAATGAGGGGTACTAAAGTGACGCTATTTAAAATATGGGGTCGATATAGTGCTTGAGCCACTACCCAAGAAAGTGTTATGTTTTCTACCTTGTGCACCGATAAATGGTATCCGATTTGGTTAGCCATTCGCGCTCTAATAAACGCATCACCACGCAGGAGAATAAAAATGCAAAGATCACTCTATATTGACGCTGACAAATGTACTGGCTGTCTTCAATGTGAAATGGCCTGTTCATATGAAAATGAAGGTGTCTTTAACCCCTCAAAGTCCCGCATTAAGGTTTTTACTTTCCATGATGAAGGCCGATTTGTGCCCTACACCTGCACACAGTGTGATGAAGCCTGGTGTATGCAGGCCTGTCCGGTGGACGCGATCAAAATGAATTTTGCCACTGGTGCAATGGAAGTAAATGAGCAAACCTGTGTTGGTTGTAAGGTTTGCACAATCGCCTGTCCATTTGGAACGGTGAATTACAATCAGGATACTGGCAAAGTTGTTAAGTGCGATCTTTGTGGCGGTGATCCTGCTTGCGCCACAGCCTGTCCAACCCAGGCAATTACATATGTCGATGCCAATGCTACCGGATTAGACAAAATGCGTGCATGGGCCGGCAAAACGGATAATGCACAAGCAACCAGCTAGGAGCTAATGTTATGACTTGGACAAAAAATGTATTACGTGTGAACCTGACTGATGGCACCTGCAATGCAGAGCCATTAAATATGGACTGGGCGGCTGAGTATATCGGTCAGCGTGGTCTTGCTACCCGTTATATTGTTGAAGAAACTGATCCTAAATGTGATGCCCTTGGCCCAGATAATAAAATGGTATTTGCCACCGGACCATTAACTGGTACCGCAGTGTCCACTGCCGGTCGTTATTCGGTGATTACTAAAAGCCCGTTAACTGGAGCAATTGCTTGTTCTAATTCAGGTGGTTTTTTTGGCGCAGAAATGAAGTCTGCTGGCTGGGATATGATTATTGTGGAGGGCAAATCTTCGTCCCCGGTATTACTCAATATCATTAATGATCATGCGGAATTGCAACCTGCTGATGATTTATGGGGCACCTCAGTTTGGGAAACTGATCGACTAATTCACGAGAAAACTGGCGATTCTCAGACCCGAATTGCAGCGGTTGGTCGCTCAGCTGAAGCAGGTTGCTTGTATTCTGCAATTATTAATGATTTACACCGCGCTGCTGGTCGTTCCGGTGTGGGCACGGTCATGGCGTCTAAGAACCTTAAAGCTATTGCCATTAGGGGCACTAAGGGTGTGGGTAATATTAAGGATCCTGAGCGTTTTATGGCGTCTACCATGGAACAAAAACAAGTGTTGGCGGAAAATGCAGTAACTGGTCAGGGATTACCTGCACTGGGAACCCAGGTATTGATGAACGTCATCAATGAAATTGGTGCTTTGCCTACAAACAATATGCAGGAATGCAGTTTTGATGGCGCACATAATATTTCCGGTGAGGCCATGCTTGAGCCACGTAAGAGCGATGGCAAACCAAACCTCACTACAAATGGCGCTTGTTTTGGATGCACCATTGCTTGTGGGCGGATTTCTACCGTTGACCCTACACACTTTACGATTCAAGACAAGCCACAGTATCAAGGAAATTCCGGTGGCCTGGAATATGAAGCGGCCTGGGCGATGGGTGCCGATACTGGTGTCGATGATCTGGATGCAGTGACCTACGTTAATTTTGTGTGCAATGAAGATGGTATGGACCCTATTTCTTTTGGTGCTACCGTTGCAGCAGCCATGGAAATGTTCGAAAACGGCGACATTACTGCTAAGCAAACTGGTGGCATGGAACTCAAATTTGGTTCCGCTGAAGCTCTCGCCTGGTGTGTTGAGCAAGTGGCCGTGGGCGAAGGTTTTGGTAAAGATTTGGGCCTGGGATCGAAAAAGCTGTGTGAAAAATATGGCCGTCCCGAATTATCGATGACTGTAAAAGGTCAGGAATTTCCGGCGTACGATCCAAGGGGTATTCAAGGTATGGGATTAACCTATGCAACTTCTAATCGGGGCGCTTGTCACCTTCGTAGCTACACAGTTGCTTCTGAAGTCCTGGGTATACCGGTGAAAACAGACCCTGCAGTAACTGAAGGTAAGGCTGAATTGGTTAAAGCTTTTCAGGATGCTACCGCTGCAGTGGATTCAATGGGTCTTTGTGTATTTACTACATTCGCCTGGACACTGGATAACATGGCACCTCAGATGGATGCCGCCTGCGAGGGCGACTGGACAGTGGATCGATTGCTTGAAGCTGGCGAGCGCATTTGGAATTTGGAGCGAGATTACAATCTGAAGGCAGGACTATCTGGTGCGGACGATAATCTTCCCCAGCGATTGTTGAAAGAAGCGTCAAAGGCTGCGCCGACCCAGGGACAAGTTTGTAACCTGGATCAAATGTTGCCTGAATACTATGAATTGCGCGGTTGGACCAAGGATGGCCAGGTAACCGACGCGGTCAGGCAGAAATTCTCCCTGCCAGGATGAGCATGACTTCGCGTCCCTTGCCCCGATTGGCGGGGGGCGCGATGAATATACCCAGCAAGGGCGACTCTTTCGACTGTGGCGGGTAATTCTTGGATCAATCGTAATGTGTCGCAGCAGGTTCTGACTTTCTCAATTACAGTATCGCGGCGCATCCTTTTTTCAAGGTAGCGAAACATAACTATATTATTTCTATGAAACACTTAATTATTGGCGCCGGACCTGCCGGTGTAATCGCTGCAGAGACCCTGCGAAAGCTGGACAAGCATTCATCAATTACTATTCTAGGTGATGAAGCGGAGCCACCTTATTCTCGGATGGCCATCCCCTATTTGTTAATCGATAAGATCGACGAGCAGGGCACTTACCTGAGAAAGGACAAAGATTATTTTGCGAGTAAGAATATCGAGGTAGTGATTGGTCGAGCAGAGTCTCTGGATGCCAATTCCAAATCGATAAAAGTTTCCAACGGCGATACCCTTCACTATGACAGCCTGTTAGTCGCTACTGGATCACGACCCATCAAGCCACCTGTGCCAGGTATTGATCATACAAAGGTAACCACCTGCTGGACCTTGGAAGATGCCAGAAAGATTTCTGCTGGAATTACACCTGGCGCATCTGTAGTGCTAATTGGTGCAGGATTTATCGGATGTATCATCCTTGAATCCCTGGTTTCCGCCGGTGCAAATTTAACGGTAGTGGAAATGGGCAACAGAATGGTTCCAAGAATGTTGGATGAAAAGTGCGGTGGGCTGTTGCAAACCTGGTGTGCGAACAAGGGTGTAAACGTTATAACCAGTACTACTGTTACCGCAATAGAAGAAAAGGGGGATCATCTTCTTGTGAAAACCAGTGAAGGTAGTGAGGTTGAGGCTGAGTTAGTGATTTCAGCAGCAGGTGTCAAGCCGAATGCAGAGTTTCTGGAAGGTAGTGGTGTCAAAGTTGTAAATGGTGGAATTGAAATTGACCGAAACATGCAATCTTCAGTGCCAGGCGTGTATGCCGCCGGAGACGTTGCCTATGGTCGAGACTTTTCGACCGGAGAATTTGGTATTCAGGCAATCCAACCCACCGCAGTAGACCATGGTAGAAATGCGGCAAACAATATGTACAAGCATGGCTCGCTTGAGCACCAGGGTAGTGTGCTGATGAATGTGTTGGACACTATAGGATTGATTTCGGCTTCATATGGGCAATGGGAAGGTGTTGAAGGCGGCGATTCTTCAGAGCTGCTGGACGAAGAAAACTTCCGCTATATTCAGTTGCGATTTGATGGCGATCGATTGATTGGCGCCAATACCCTGGGTCTCACTCAGCATGTGGGTGTGCTAAGGGGTTTGATACAAGGCAGGTTTCACCTTGGTAAATGGAAAGATCGATTGATGGAAAATCCGCTGCTGTTAATGGAAGCTTATCTTGCTGCCACACAGGGCGCCTGAGGCGCGGTTGTTATTGTTTTAATTTGTATGCGGGTTAAATTCAAGCTATTTGCAACGTTGATGTCCTATTTACCGCCCGGGGCGGTAAAAAATGCCGTGGACTTGGAATTGCCAGATACCATGACCATTAGACAACTGATACAGCAGCATAATGTACCGGATAATTTAGTTCATCTGGTTTTGCTCAACGGGTTGTTTATCAGTGAAGATGATCGAAGTAAAACCCTAAACGATGGTGACACTTTAGCAATCTGGCCCCCGGTGGCGGGGGGATGAACCCAGATTTTCGTTACCAGGCAGATATGGGATTTACGCGTGAAGAGTTGTTGAAGGGTCTTGCAACGGCGGTATATCCCTTTCGGGTTAAGCTTTCTAGCTCGGAATCAGTTGAAATTGTGCAAGATGAGCAATTGGTCCTGCTCACAACAGGGGCAGATAGCTTCCGTTCAATTGCATCGATGCGTATACCAAAGCTTGCGGTATCTTTGGAGTTTTTCGGATTTACTGATAATCAATACAAAATGTTTATGCACAGGTTTCAAAAATATCTACATAAAGGCGGAGGCTGAAAATGAATATTACCCTTAAGTTGTTTTCCAGCCTGATGGAGTATTTACCGGTAGACGCTGTTGGAAATTCTGTTGAAATAGAATTGACCCAACCCATTTCCAGCACGGCACTAATTGAACGTTACAAGATTCCGACCAAGGCTGTTCAGGTAGTAATGGTAAATGGAGAGTTCCAGTCACCCGATTCACGCTCCGATCAGCTTGCAGATGGAGATAAAGTATCAATATGGCCGGCTATACAAGGCGGTTAGAATGTTGCGAACTTATCGATATTGTGAAAAGTGTACAATGACAGATATGAGTCTCCCAACCAGGATAAAAATCAATTGACTGCAAACCTAAAGGACCGCCGAAATCGCCCCCTGAGAGATCTCAGAATATCGGTTACTGACCGCTGCAACTTTCGATGTGGATATTGCATGCCGAGGAATGTTTTTGGCAAAAGCTATAAATTCCTGCGCCAGAATCAGTTGTTAAGTTTTGAAGAAATTGAGCGATTGGTTCGGCTGTTCGCAGTTTTTGGTGTCACAAAACTGCGTTTAACCGGTGGGGAGCCGTTGCTCAGAAGAGACATCGAGCAATTAGTTACTATGTTGTCGAGTGTCGAAGGCATCGAGGACATTGCAATGACCACTAATGCTTCCCTGCTAACTGCTACAAGAGCAAAACAATTACGTGAAGCCGGTCTTGGCCGAATTAACATTAGCCTAGATGCTTTGGACAAATCTATTTACCAAAAAATTAATCAAGTTAATACGCCACTTGAAGATGTGTTGGCTGGGATTGATCACGCGCTGAATGCAGGGTTTGATTCTGTCAAAGTGAATATGGTTGTACAAAAAGGCATCAATGATGGAGATATTCTCCCGATGGTTCGCCGATTTAGGCATAGCGGGGTCATATTGCGTTTTATAGAATTTATGGATGTTGGTAATCATAATCAGTGGACGAGTGATCAGGTTTTTAGTTCTCGCCAAATTATTAACCTAATTCAAACAGAGTATCCATTGCAGACGATCGATGCCAATTACCAGGGAGAGGTTGCTAAACGCTGGGAATACCAGGATGGTGCGGGAGAAGTTGGAGTGATTTCGTCAATCAGTCAACCTTTTTGTGGGGGCTGTGCCAGGGTCCGTCTGTCTGCAGTGGGAGAGTTGTTTACTTGTTTGTTCGCGACATCCGGATTTGATTTAAGAAGTCTGGTCAGGGCAGATTATGGCGACGAAATTATCGCTAGTAAAATTGAGCATATATGGAAACAGCGAGATGATCGATATTCGGAAATCAGATTCTCACCTGAAAATCTGGTGCGCGATCATGCTGGAAAGCAAAAAGTTGAAATGTCTTATATTGGTGGCTAAGGGTTAGCCAGAATCCCTCGGAGAATTATCCGAAATACAGTCTGCTAAATTGTGTTTAGTTTAGAGCTATAGATTTCTCCGAAAACCCCTAACTCACTGTAAATACATAAACAATTGCAATAAAAAACCCCGGTAAAACCGGGGCTATATAGTTTAAGCACGTTTAAAAGGCAGTGGAATTTTCTTTCCTGCTGCTTTCTTTTTACCGGCTATTTTTTTTTTGCTTTTCTTTTAGTAGCTTTCTTCTTACTCGCCTTTTTCTTGGTGGCTTTCTTCTTACTCGCCTTTTTCTTGGTGGCTTTCTTCTTACTCGCCTTTTTCTTGGTGGCTTTCTTCTTACTCACCTTTTTCTTGGTGGCTTTCTTCTTACTCACCTTTTTCTTGGTGGCTTTCTTCTTACTCGCCTTTTTCTTGGTGGCTTTCTTCTTACTCGCCTTTTTCTTAGTGGCTTTCTTCTTACTTGCCTTACGAACTACTTTTTTCTTCGTAGCCTTTTTCTTGGCTACCTTTTTCTTTGCTGCTTTTTTCTTGGTTGATTTACGGGCTACCTTTTTCTTAGTAGCCTTTTTCTTAGCTGAAGTTGCCTTCTTCTTTTTTGCCATGGGTGTTTGCCTCTCGGTCATCAGGGGAAAAAAGTTTCTAGAGTTAGAGTCAGAAATCCGTGTTGAATTAGTAAAATTTTACAGATTTAATTTGTAAAATTTACCTAAATTTAACACTGTATATCACCTTGGAAATCCAGCCCTTGCGCGTCATCAACGCGAACGTAGATTATATAACTTTCAATGTCAACATTATTAACAAATTAATTTCATTTTTATTCATCGACATATTTGCGTATTTTTACAAAAAAATATGAAATCAGAAGTTATAAAATTTATTTTTAAGCCGCTAAGGTATAACTGAAATAGAAAATATTGTTGTGCGATTATTGTAGTTTACGTTTAAGAAACTACTTTATGTTTCGAGCAGAAACGTAAAGTAGTTATAAACATATTGAAATAAAATTAATACTATTTTGTATTTATCGCCGTTGTTTTAACTGACTTTGTCTATCCATACTGCGTTAAAATCAATGATTCGCAGTTGTCATCCGGAAAATAAATTGTTTAGCGAGAAAAATCAGTTCAGCAAGCAGGAGTTGCTTGATTGTGGCGAAGGGGTATTATTTGGAAAAGGTAATGCCCAGCTGCCCCTGCCAAATATGTTGATGTTTGATCGTATTACAGAGATCAATTCAGACGGTGGTGAATACGGAAAAGGTATTGTTATAGCAGAACTCGACATTTCTTCGGATCTTTGGTTTTTTGACTGCCATTTCCGTGGCGATCCAGTAATGCCTGGATGTCTCGGCCTCGATGCGCTCTGGCAGTTAGTAGGGTTTTCATTGGGTTGGCGAGGTGGTGAAGGCCATGGACGAGCGTTGGGAGCTGGGAAAATCAAATTTTCTGGACAAATTACACCAGACAATAAGGTGGTTGTTTACCAAATAGTGTTCAAACGGGTGATAATGCGAAAATTGGTTATGGGAATTGCTGATGGCCAGGTGTTGGTAGACAATCACCCGGTATACAGCTGCAAGGATTTAAGAGTCGGATTATTCAAAAATACTGAATCTTTCTGACGTAATATTTTCTGGACTCATAGTTATATAGAGGTAGTAATGAAGCGAGTCGTGATTACAGGTTACGGTATCGTGTCGAGCCTGGGAAACAACAAATCTGAAGTGCTTTCCAGTCTTAAGTCTGGACGCTCCGGAATTGTGAAGAGTGAAAAATATGCGGAATTAGGAATGCGCAGCCGTGTACACGGTGCGCTGAAGATTGAGCCAAAAGAATTGATCGACAGAAAGCTGTATCGATTTATGGGAGATGCGGCGGCGTACAGCTATATTGCTATGCAGGAAGCTGTTGAACATTCCGGGTTAACTGAGGAATTGATCAGTAGTGAACGCACCGGCTTATTGCTTGGGACTGGAGGCGCGTCTCCGGAAAATATTGTTCTTGCAGCAGATACCTTGCGGCAGAAGGGTGTAAAGCGGGTTGGCCCTTATATGGTTACCAAAACCATGGCAAGCACTATTCCAGCGTGTGTTGGCACCGCTTTCAAAATAAAGGGCGTATCCTATTCAATAAGCTCAGCTTGTTCCACCAGTGCGCACTGCATTGGGCATGGCGCAGAGCTGATCCAGCTGAACAAACAGGATATCGTATTCGCCGGAGGGGGTGAGGAATTACACTGGTCCTTATCTGTATTGTTCGATGGCATGGGCGCGATGTCCTCGAACTTTAACGAAACCCCGGAGAGGGCATCCAGACCCTACGATACAGATCGAGATGGATTTGTAATATCCGGGGGAGCTGGGGTTATGGTGTTAGAAGATTTAGATCATGCCTTAGCCAGAGGTGCCACTATATTGGCGGAATTGGTTGGATACGGTGCGACTTCCGATGGCTACGATATGGTGCAGCCTTCTGGCGAGGGAGCAGTGCGGTGTATGCGTCAGGCGACCCAGAGCGTTGAACAACCGGTACAGTATATAAATGCCCATGGTACCAGCACTCCGGTGGGGGATATCCGTGAACTGGAAGCCGTTGCAGAGGTTTTCGGTGAAAATATTCCAATTATCACTTCTACCAAGTCCCTGAGCGGCCATGCCTTAGGCGCGGCAGGTGTTAATGAATCAATTTATACCTTACTAATGATGGATAATGGTTTTATATCGCCATCGGCCAACATTGAAAATATTGATAGCCATGCCGAGGGTTTTCCTATTGTCCAGGGTGAGGCTAAATCCATGGAATTCACCACGGCCATGAGTAACAGTTTTGGTTTTGGCGGTACCAATTGTTCCCTGGTGTTTAGTCGTTGGAATAATCAGTTATAGCTTGTGGAAAGAGGCGGGCAGCAATACTGGCCAGTGATGCTGTGGTTGGGAGTATGTATTTTTGTCATATTTGTCATGGTTGTGCTAGGGGGCGCAGTACGACTCACAGGTTCAGGCCTCTCAATGGTGGACTGGCGTCCATTGATGGGGATTTTCCCTCCAATTGGGGAGCAAGCCTGGAATTTAGTTTTCGATCAATATAAGCAATATCCTGAGTACCAGCTAGTTAATCAAGGGATGACGCTGTCGCAGTTCAAGTTTATCTACTACATGGAGTACTGCCATCGAGTGCTGGGTCGAATGATCGGGGTGCTGTTTTTTATTCCATTTTTGGTTTTTATTTTACTAGGACTGATACCCGATTGGTTGAAAGCCCCGCTTTGGATCGCGTTTTTGCTGGGTGCCTGCCAGGGTTTAATGGGGTGGTACATGGTACAAAGTGGACTAGTTGATAATCCCCATGTGAGTCAATACAGGTTGACCGGCCATTTATTGCTAGCAGTAGTTATATATGCGTGGTTAGTGCGATTATTCTTTGCCCTTGTGTTTTCATCCCCTGGGTTGAGGGAGCCAAGTCGGCGGGCAAGAGGTTGGGGTGTATCAGCCGGTCGGGGGGTTATTGGCCTGATACTGCTAATGATCGCAACTGGCGGGTTTATGGCCGGAACTCGAGCGGGTTTTACCTTCAACACCTGGCCGACCATGGCAGGACACTGGTTTCCAGATCAGCTATGGGCGCTAAAGCCTGGCTGGCGTAATCTATTTGAAAACGTCACTACCATCAATTTTATCCATCGATGGTTAGCCCTGGTTGTCTTACTGTCGGTTACCTCTTATAGCCTTGGTTGCATCCATCGAGATAGGGCGGCTATTGTACGAAGGTTCGGATTTCTAGCTCTTGGATTGGTGGTGCTGCAGGTTGTACTCGGGATCTTCACCTTAATATTAAACGTTCCAGCGGCACTTGGTGTACTTCACCAAGGGGTTGCTTTGCTTGTTCTAGGCGCTACCATTGGGGTATTCAGTGCCTGTTCCGCCGGATCAGTTGGTAGGCCTGTTGATGAAACGGATAGATTACAACGTAGCGGCGAATTTTGATCGTTGCTACAATGTGCTAAATAAAATATTCAGGATAGTCCTATGGGCCAAACTTCAAACCCGATTCCAGTTATTTTGTCGCTTGCAGCCGTGCTGTTGCTGATGATTTCAGTTGATGCCGTGGCCCAGAAAGAACGCGCATTTGTCGCTATTGAAAAGGAACGGGGCTTACCAGTTAGAGGACAGTCTCGAACTAGCGTTCAGCGCAAATACGGAGACCCCATCAGTACTAAACCTGCTGTGGGTAAGCCCCCAATCAGCAGCGCAACATACGCGGATTTTGTGGTTTATTTTGAGCATAGCCACGTCATCACTACGGTGGCCGAACATGACCAGTTACCAGCAAATCTCAGTAATATTCAATAGTTAGTCGAATATTGCCCGGCTTGCCCCGGTTTTTTGGGTTTCACCCCTGTCATTGGTTGGCGCTTAATTTTATAATCAACCGGCTCTGTACCAGGGAACTTCACTGCACTATATTGGGACTAATGGAGGACCAGTACAGGTGCAGTTGATCGTTTAACTTCCCCTGGATGAATTTCTAATTGCGCGTTGGTGGCCCAGCAATAGGGCGACCACCCGGTGGTATGTTTGGTGATAATGACAAGATTTAGTTGGAGGGTTCTGATTGTATTGGCCAGTTTTTTAGCTGCTGGCCAGCCCAGTGTGGCATCGCAATCCGAGTGGAATGAAGAATCATTGATGATGCAGCTGGCCGAAGTGAAAGAAGCAGATCTAAGCTTTATTGAGCATCGCACTTCGGGGTTTTTAATCGACAAGATTAAGCTCACCGGCACCATGCGTTACCGTGCACCGGATATGATTGAAAAATCCGTTGAAACGCCATTTGTTGAAAATATAAAAATCGAAGGTGACCGAATTTCGGTTGAGAAAATAAGTAGTCGAGGTGAGTCCGCAATTAAAACTTATTCCCTGAGCTCAATGGAGATCCTGAATACAACCGTGGAGGGAATTCGGGCAACACTATCGGGTAACCTCACCTTACTGAAACATAATTATGAATTGGAGCTAACTGGAGACGCTAGTAACTGGAACGTTATCCTTACCCCGAAAATGCCAAAAATGCGCGAATTTATCGAAAAAATCGTGGTCAGTGGTCGTCACAGCCAGATTAGTGTGATCGAGACATTCGATGCAGATGGTGATGAATCCAGAATGGACTTGTCCTACCTGACTGTCAAATAACGTCGGGTGGACAATCAGTCACGCAACAAGGCGGCCTTGGTAGTCGTTCTCTTAATTGGCGCGCTATTAGTTATTGCCCTAAAAATCAAGATTTCTACAGATCTCAAGTTATTTCTTCCCGAACCTTCCAACAAAATAGAAAACCTGCTGCACTATCAACTCGATAATGGTGCATCGACCAGGCTGGTTTTTATCGCCTTGCAAGGTCTTCCTCCGGAACAGTTGGCGGTAGCTAACGAAGCACTCAAATCATCCGTTAGCCAATCACCTTTATTTCGAAAGGTGGTAAATAAATCCTCCGAGTTGAGTCAGGAAGGACTGGAATTTGTCGAGGAAAATAGGTATCTGTTGAGTCATCGCGACTTGGAGTACCAGTTTTCAGTAAAAGGTATCACTGCATCTTTAGCGGAGCGGATTCGTGGCCTCAGTTCACCCCAGGTCGCCTTGGAAAAAAAATATTTGCGGCGCGATCCAAGTGGGGAAATTATCAACTTGCTTGAACAATGGCAGGGCAAATTAAGCAGGCATAAAAAACCAGAACTGTTGCATGGAATGTGGTTTTCCCGGGATCATCAGCGCACCTTGATTTTGGCGGAAATTAATTCAACCGTGACTAGGCTGGAGAATCAGATCGAGTCAATTGAAGAAATTAGATCCGCATTTGAAATAATTAAACGACCTGGTCTTGAATTGGTGTTAACTGGGCCAGCAGCATTCGCCGTTGAGTCTGGTGAAGATATTCGAAGCGATGTGCGGTTGTTAACCTGGCTGGCAGTGATATTCGTCACTTTATTTTTGTTCATGGTTTACCGATCGTTTGGCATGCTATTGCTGATTTTCGCCCCATTGCTGGTCGGTGTAATTGCGGCTACTGCAGGTATTCTTCTGCTGCAGGGACGAATACATGGGATTACCTTGGCCTTTGGAATAACCCTGGCAGGAGTTGCTGTGGATTACCCCATTCACTTGCTCACCGGAATGACCAATAAACAAGGTATTAATTTTGCCCATAGTGACAGAATTTGGCCCACCTTAAAATTGGGAGTGCTATCTACAGTATTAGCCTATGCCGCTTTTCTTGGATCCGGCTTTGGTGGGCTACAGCAGCTTGGTATTTTTACTATTATCGGTCTATCTACGGCGGCGATGTTTTCACGCTGGGTACTGCCTATGTTACTACGTGGTGATATCGAGAGAACCCATGGCCTTACGAGTTTTCATGCTATGTTGACCAGGTTGGTTTTTCGCGCTGGTCATTTGCGACTTCTCGTTCCGGTATTTGCATTACTAACGATTGTGGGATTGACCTTAACCAGTTTACCGATATTACATCTAAACGTTGATTCTTTAAGTCCAATTGAAGAAAGCAGACGGGCTGAGGGAAGAAAGTTGCGGGACGATCTTGGCTATTGGTATGGTGGTAGGATGATGATCGTTTCAGCTCAGGATAAAAATAGTGTATTACATCGCAGCGAAGAAATTGAGGGGTATTTGGATCAGTTGATCGAAGCTGGAGAAATAAATGGTTATGACATGGCATCCCAATTTCTACCAAGCCAGCAACACCAGCAAAAAAACCTGGATGCGATGGCGGTCACTGAATTGATCGAGAAAAATCTTGCTGAAGCGTTAGGTGAGACCAAATTTAGAGCTGGGGTATTCGCACCATTTGAGGAGGAGTTAGCAGCGCTTGCCAATCAGTCCCCCGTGAACATTGATGATTTTTTGCAAAAAGATATTGGTCGCCGCCTTGAGCCATTGGTCTTCGATTTTGAAAATGAAGCTGCCGGGGTGATTTTGTTGCATGGTGTGAAGAACGATATAGTAATGCGTAATTTTGCCGATCAACACGAGGAAATTTATTTCATGCATCTCAAGACTTCGGCAACTGAGTTAGTAGCTCGCAGTGTCAATCGAGTAGGCCTGATGATATTGATTTGCGCGGTATTAATTTATTTTGTCCTTGCCTTTTCATTTAAATCTTTGGCCCGACCATTAAAAATAATGGTGCCGACCATTG
Source organism: Phascolosoma agassizii (assembly GCA_035593235.1). NCBI lineage: Eukaryota > Metazoa > Annelida > Sipuncula > Phascolosomatiformes > Phascolosomatidae > Phascolosoma > Phascolosoma agassizii. Next base: position 64,529 of record JAVJHY012255321.1, on the reverse strand, counting down.
CTGCAGCGTTGGTTACCGCAGGATTGCTGGTTTTGTTTAACTCTCCATTGAGCATTTTTCATCTTATTTCTCTGATGCTGGTAATTGGACTTGGCTTGGACTACGCATTGTTTTTTAATAGGCTGCCAGATAACGATGATGAGTGGGATACCACTTTCAAATCCTTATGGGTCTGTGGATTCACCACAATTCTTGTGTTTGGAATTTTAACTGTTTCTCAAACGCCGCCATTGAGAGCTATTGGTATGACCGTTGGTATTGGTGCCAGTCTCGCCATCATATTCGCCGCCATGTGGTCCACCGTTGGCGAAGATCAGAAACAGGAGGCATAACCAGTGGCGCGAATTGCAGTTGGTGGTTGGCAACATGAGACAAATACTTTTGCAACCTTTAAGGCCGGCTATGATGGATTCACCCAGGCGGATGAATGGCCAGGGATGAGCCAGGGCCAGGCGCTTTTCGAAAATACCCGAGGCGTGCATTTGCCAATTACTGGAGCCATTGAATCTCTAAAGAGCAATGGCCATGCACTGGTGCCGTTACTTTGGTGTTCTGCGACACCTTGTGCACATGTGACAGAGGATGCCTTTGAAAGGATTTGTACGCAAATGCTGGAGATGGTCAAGCAGTCATTGCCTTTGGACGGTATTTATCTCGATCTGCATGGTGCGATGGTGTGTGAACATCTGGAAGACGGGGAGGGAGAGTTTCTCAGCAGATTAAGGAAATTAGTGGGTAAGGACCTGCCCGTGGTAGTGAGTCTGGACCTGCATGCCAACGTAACGCCTGCAATGGTTGAACATGCTACGTTGATAGATATTTATCGTACTTATCCGCACATCGATATGGGAGAGACTGGGTCAAGGGCGGCATTGTCCCTGGACAGATTGATTAAAACAGGTGAGCAGATTTATCCCGCTTTTAAGCAATTGGAATTCCTAATTCCACTAAATGACGGATGTACCCTGATAGAACCTTGTCAGGGTATTTATCGAGAGCTTCCGAACGCCATTGGTGCTGAGATTGTATCAGCGTCGTTTGCTTGTGGATTTCAATTGTCGGATATTTACGATGTGGGACCATCTGTAGTGGTTTATGGTTTGAGTCAGAGCGCAGCCGATCGAACACTCGACACGCTGTATCACATTATCTCTGATCAGCGTGCCGCTTTTCATCAAAAAATCTGGCCTGCCAAAGAGGGCGTCAGCCAGGCTCTGAAATTTTTGCAACAAGATTCTAAGACTATTGTGCTTGCAGATACCCAGGACAATCCCGGTGGAGGAGGTTCGGGAGATACTACCGGATTGTTACAGGCGATGATGGAATGCGGAGTAAAAAACGGGGTATTTGGCATTGTATCCGATCGGGATACCGTAGAAAGGGCGTGGCAAACCGAGATGGGTGGATCTTTTAACGCTATGCTAGGTGGAAAATCTGGATTGCCAGGTCAGGCCCCATTTCCATGTGAGTGTAAGATTTTGGGTTTTGGAGATGGCAACTTTACTGCTACCGGGCCGATGTATAAGGGGGCACGTATGTCCATTGGAAAATGCGCATTGGTTGAGACCGCTGGGATAAAGGTAGCGCTGTGTTCTAAGCCAGTGCAAGCCGCTGATCAATCCATGTTTCGCCATTTTGGTCTTGAGCCATCGGATATGTCCATTGTTGCGTTAAAAAGCTCGGTACATTTTCGTAATGATTTTACCGAGTTGGCGTCCGAAATTCTGATTGTGTCGGCCCCAGGTGCAGTATTTGCCGACCCAGCATCGCTGGATTATCAAAATAAACGCCCAACGTTGGCCCTAAAGTAAAACGTCCTACCAGTCCTTGATTGCAGGATGATCCGCATATGGATTTAGATTGACGGTATTATTCGCGGCATCTAAGGTTTTAACTATTTTCCCCGGCTGAATTTGCCTATGAAAAAAAATAATATTCTGATTGTGATGGCCGACCAGTTAACGGCTAAAGCACTGGGTTGCTATCACAACAATCAGGTCATCAGTCCAAACATTGATAAGCTGGCAGAACAGGGTGTGCTATTTGAATCTGCTTATAGCAGTAGCCCACTTTGTACTCCTGCTCGTTATGCATTTATGACCGGGCAAAATATTTCTCGCTGTGGAGGGTACGACAATGCGGCCTACTTGCCAGCTACTATGCCAACGTTTGCGCATTATCTGCGCTTGATGGGCTATCACACCTGCCTGGCTGGTAAGATGCATTTTGTTGGTCCCGACCAACTCCATGGATTTGAAGACCGGATAACAACTGATATTTACCCTGCGGACTTTGGCTGGGTGCCGGATTGGACCAATCCAGAGCAACGTATTGATCTTTGGTACCACAATATGTCCAGTGTCAAACAAGCGGGGATCGCTTCAATTACCAACCAGCTAAGCTACGATGACGAAGTGGGAAATGCCGCTATGCGGGCAATTTATGATCAAGCTCGTAGCACTGATGAGCGACCAATTTGTCTGGTAGCAAGTTTTATACATCCCCATGATCCTTATGCAACTCGACAAAAATATTGGGATCTATATGACGATGTAGATATTTCTTTGCCCAGCGTTGCACGCCCCAATAACGATCGCCAAGACCCACATAATAAGCGCTTAGAAAATGTCATTGCCCTGGATGCTGTGGATCTTAGCGACCAGGAAATCAGAGATGCGCGGCGCGCCTATTACGCCAATGTGAGTTACATCGATGAGTGGTTGGGGAAGTTACGCGGCTGCCTTGAAGAATGCAGTATGGGTGACAATACCACTATTATTTTCACTTCCGACCATGGCGACATGCTGGGAGAATTTGGCCTTTGGTATAAGATGTCGTTTCGTGAGTGGTCCAATCGGATTCCATTGATTGTTCATCAGCCCGGCCGATTTAAGCCGACACGGATAAGCAACCCAGTGTCCCAGGTGGATCTGTTACCCACTCTTTTACAAATTGGCCATGAAGGTTCCGGTGAACAGATACCCGGCATTATCGATCCACTCTGTGGACGCAATCTGGTGCCACTATGCGATGGTGAGGGAGATAATGATTCCAATATTGCTATCAGTGAATATCTTGCAGAGGGAACGGGCGCACCAATGCTGATGATTCGACAGGCCAATTTAAAATATATTCAATGCAGTACTGATCCGGAACAGCTATTTGACCTGAATATGGATCCGGATGAGCTGGTGAACCTGGCAAAGGATGGCACCCACGAGGGCAACCTAAGACGCTTTGGTGAGATGGCAGCGAATCACTGGAACCCCGAGGAGCTCAAGCAAACTGTGATCGCTGATCAACAACGCAGGGTCGCAGTCCATGCAGCTCTTCGCGTTGGACGTTACCAAAACTGGGATTATCAACCACCTCGGGATGCGGCCAATGAATACACACGCAGTCACATGGACTTGACTCAATTCGATATTACTTCGCGATTCCCTAGACCGCCAACCTTTAAACCTAGGTCGAGATAGCTAAAACCTAGATCCCACTTTCTATGTGATCGTAATCACGTGAGAATTGCTGGTGGTGAGGAATACTGAAAGCTCTGATAACAACAATAATTGCTTTCTCTATGGAGTTGTTCTTTACTAAGCATTTAGATAAAACTATCCTATTTTTACGCCGCAAATATTATCTATTGACTTGCCTATGTGGCCACAAGCATGGTGTGGTTGAGAGCGGCAACCATTCTCGCCGCAATTTGTACTTTTTCTTATTTCTATTTTCAAATAAAACCCTGTGGTCAGCTTTACTTTGGTAATCTACTTTTCTAGGCATCAATTTTGTCAGTTTACTAGTACCGAACAGGTGAGTGCTTGTGCTTAATTAGAATCTGAGGTCAATGGCACTTAACAAACCTTGCTCGGAGTGACAAATACAGCGAAGGCCTAGTAAATTAAGTTGCTAGGCGAAAATTGATCCACCTGCCATTCCGGCCAAAGAGCCGGAATCTATAACTCGCTACCAGCAGTTACAAGCACCTTAATATCCGGTATTTTATAGAAGGTTTATATAGACTCCGGGTCAGGGCCCGGAGTGACAAATACGTGGAATCCTGGCAAATAAGAAAAGTAATCTCGCTTAAGTAAGTGCCATTCGAATCTGAGGTGGAATATTTTTATTGGCAACAAGAGTCGTTGAACAAGTTTTAAAAAGCAGTGGCCTATTAAAAGCCGACTTTCTAGGACAGTTAGGAAAGCAAATGGCGAAAAAAACGACGAGTCGCTACTTTTCAGCTTGCAACGGTGACCTGAATATTTCAATTGATGCCTATAGCCAGAATGCAGTTCGCGTCATAATACCTGAAACAAAAGCCATGGCTTTTTTTACAGGCTCCGGTAACTCTGCCGCTCCGGCGGTCATTGCCATCTTCTCATGTTCAGCTTCGTCTCGTTGCATTTGCGCAACGACCTCCCGGCTGCGCTGATCATTTTCCGGTAATTGTGACAGATGAGATTCGAGGTGCTCCACGACCTGGCGTTCGGTTTCCGCAACAAAACCAAGATTCCACTTATCCCCCATTAGGCCCGCCGCTGCACCGATGGCAAATGACCCGGTGTACCATATTGGGTTCAAATAACTTTTGCGCGAACCAAGTTCCTGCAAACGTTGTTCGCACCAGGCAAGATGATCTGTTTCTTCATCAGCAGCAGATTGCATCTGTTGCTGTATTTTAGGGTCGGCACAAGTCAACGCCTGGCTCTGGTACAGCGCTTGGGCGCATACCTCACCTACATGGTTGACTCGCATATAACCCGCCGATTGCCGTCGCTGCTGTTCACTCAACTCCTCTTCTGCAGTTTTTCCTGGGTAGATCCGATTCGCTTTTGGTGAGGCAAACAGGGTTTCCAGGCTATGACCAAATGCCGTTAATAAACGGTCCGTAGGGCTATGATTTTGATTGGAGTGCATGGCTCAATTATAACTCCAGCTGAGGGATGGGCTACAATGCACAGGCTAAAAAATATTATTTATTCGTGACTGAATCCTACTATAAACACCATGTATTCTTTTGCCAGAATCAACGAGATGGCGACCGTCGCTGTTGCGCGGATTTTGATTCTCCGGCGTTGCGGGCCTATGCTAAAACCAAATTAAAGGAGGCAGGTATGCATGGAAAGGGCAAAGTAAGAATTAACCAGGCCGGCTGTCTGGATCGATGCGAAGAAGGGCCTGTCATCGTGGTCTATCCCGAGGAGATCTGGTACACCTATGTGGATGAAGAAGATATTGACGAGATTATTGACCAGCATTTGACTCGTGGTCGGATCGTTGAACGACTCCGACTATAGTATCTTGTAGCTGAACGGATATTCAGGCTACTTTCAGGGCCAGTTCAGGCCCGGCTGATATATTGCCTCCCGTGCCGCAGAGTTTCTGTAGCACGACTCCTCCTTTCCTCCTTTATGGTGGTGATTAGAGCGCGTGGCTATTGGCTTCGCGCTTTTTTTTGCCTTGTATGGCGTGGCGGACTGATACCCTTGTCAAGCATTCTGTGCCGTATTTGCGGATGGTTTAACTATAAATGTGTATTTATAGTTATTTGCGCTGAATACCGCCAAAAGCCCCAAAAAACCTCAATATTTGCCTTGTAACCATGGCATTGCTCAAGTATTATTCGCCGTCCAATTTTTACCCTCTTCAGCTGAACAAATGAAGACAATTTCAGCAAAATCCCATGAAGTAAAGCGTGACTGGTTCGTTGTGGATGCCAGTGACAAGGTGCTGGGTCGTCTTGCGGCGCAAATCGCTCACCGGTTGCGTGGAAAACATAAGCCGGAATATACCCCCCATGTTGATACGGGTGATTATATCGTTGTGGTTAATGCTGAGAAGGTCGCTGTAACTGGTAACAAGGCAAATGCAAAGATTTATTATCACCATACCCAACATCCTGGTGGTATTAAAGAAATCAGCTTTCGTGACATGCTTGAAAACCATCCTACTCGAATTATCGAGAAGGCGGTTAAGGGCATGTTACCGAAAAATAAACTGGGACGTGCCATGTTCGCAAAATTAAAAGTTTATGCGGGTGAAGATCACGCCCATTCTGCCCAGCAACCTAAACCGCTGGAAATCTAACGAACTATCATACCTATGGCACAAGCAGAAACTTATTTAGGAACCGGTCGACGCAAGTCCTCTACTGCACGGGTGTTTATGCAGGGAGGAAGCGGTCAGATCACAATTAACAAAAAACCCCTTGATCAGTACTTTGGTCGTGAAACTGCACGAATGATCGTTAGGCAACCACTTGAGTTGGTTGAGATGCTCGATAAGGTGGATATCAAGGTCAATGTGGGCGGTGGCGGTAATAGTGGCCAGGCTGGAGCAATTCGACATGGCATTACTCGTGCATTAATGAGTTACGATGAAGAACTTCGCTCACCACTGCGTAAAGCTGGATTCGTTACCCGGGATGCCCGTGAAGTTGAACGCAAGAAAGTCGGGCTGCGCAAAGGTCGTAAGCGTCCGCAGTACTCCAAGCGCTAGGTTATCTGGCTATGATCCAAAAAAGGCAGCCTTGGCTGCCTTTTTGATTTTTTGGGTGAAATAAATTTATCTTTCGAGTTATTTAATCCGCATTCCCGGCACTGCCCCATCATCCGGACTCAGCACAAAAATATCTTTTCCACCAGGTCCCGCTGCCAAAACCATTCCTTCCGATATTCCAAATCGCATTTTGCGTGGTGCAAGATTAGCAACCATTACCGTGAGTCTACCTTCCAGTTGGTCGGGTTCGTATGCAGATTTTATGCCGGCAAATACATTACGGCGTTCACCTCCAAGGTCCAGGGTTAGTCGCAGTAATTTATCTGCGCCGTCTACATGTTCGGCTTTCTCGATTCTAACTACGCGAAAATCCAACTTAGCAAAATCGTCAAATTCCACCTCTGGTGCAATAGGATCGTCAGCCAGTGGACCTGTTACTGACGCAACCGTTGCATCTTGTTGGGCACTTTTAGTGTCTTCAATCATGGCGTTTATCTGGCTTTCTTCAATTCGGGTCAATAAAGGTTTGAAGCGGTTTATCCCGTGGCTGAGTAATGGTTGTTTGGCCGACTCCCAGTCTAGCGTGTCTATATTCAGGAATGACTCTGCGTTTGTCGCGGTGGCCGGTATCACCGGTTTAAGTGCCGCAATCAATACGCGAAACAAATTGAGCCCCTGGGTACAAATGTCCTGAACTTCGTGTTTACGATTCTCATCTTTAATCAGGATCCAAGGCTTGGCACCATCAATATATTGATTGGCCTTATCGGCCAATGCCATTATTTCCCGCATCGCCTTGCTGTAGCGGCGCTGCTCATAATCATTGGCGATGGAGTCCAGCGCACTGGCAAATTCTGCAAACAGCACAGGTTCGGGTAGCGAATGACCCAGCTGGCCGCCAAATTGCTTGCCGATAAATCCTGCACAGCGGCTTGCGATGTTCACCAGCTTGCCCACTAGATCGGAATTTACCCTGGCCTGGAAATCATCCAGATTTAGGTCGATATCATCAATGCCGTTATCGAGTTTAGCAGCATAGTAATAACGCAAGTACTCTGGATTCAAATGTTTATGGTACGTCTCCGCCATAATAAAGGTGCCACGGGACTTGGACATTTTCTGACCATCTACGGTCAGAAAGCCATGACACCAAACCCCGGTTGGTGTGCGAAAACCAGCCCCGTGTAATTCTGCAGGCCAGAACAAGGTATGAAATCGGGCTATATCCTTACCGACAAAATGATATAGCTCGGCATCACTATCGGGATTGAAATAAGAATCGAAATCAATGTTTTCACGATCACACAGGTTACGGAAGCTGGCGAGGTATCCAATTGGCGCATCCAACCACACATAGAAAAACTTGTTTTTCTCTCCTGGAATAGGAAATCCCCAGTAGGGTGCATTTCTCGAAATATCCCATTCAAACATTTGCTCCTCAAACAACTCCTTTTGTTTGTTGGCAATTTCTGGCTGGGTATGGCCCTGGGCAAACCATTGAGTAAGAAATTCTCGAAAATCACCCAGTTTAAAAAACAGCTGCTCGGAATCCTTTTCTATAGGCGTTGCACCAGATACCACAGACCTTGGAGAAATCAGTTCCGTCGGCTCATAGGTTTCACCGCATACTTCGCAATTGTCACCATACTGATCCTCACTTTTGCAATTGGGACAGGTGCCTTTTACAAAACGGTCTGGCAGAAACATATTCTTTTCTGAATCGTATAGCTGCTTGATAGTACGGCGGGAAATATGACCTGCCTGGTCCAGCTGTTTGAAAATATGCTCTGCAAACACACGGTTTTCTTCTGAATGGGTGGTGTAAAAATTGTCGAACTGCACTAAAAAATTCGAAAAATCCCGGCTATGTTCTTGATACACCCTGTCAATCAGTTGTTGTGGCGTGATCCCTTCTGACTCTGCTTTGAGCATAATTGGTGTGCCATGGGCATCGTCTGCACAAACGTAATAGCAAACATGGCCTCGCATTTTCTGAAAGCGCACCCATATATCAGTCTGGATATATTCCACCAGGTGCCCCAGGTGGATGGGCCCATTGGCATAAGGCAGGGCGCTGGTGACCAGCATTTTTCGTTGCGAGGGTGACATGAAAATTATTTGTTATGGCTATCCCGATGGGACATAGAGTGAATAAAGGCTGGGTATTATACTTCGATGGGTCGGGTTAAAATATAAGATTACATTTACCAGATCCATCAGCCCAGATTCTGTCAAATTGCTGTGACCCTGCAATTCAACAACCAAACAGGTATATTTCCCGACCCGAAAACCTTTCCGCCACCGCGGCAGTATTAACCAATTATTACAGGTACAAAACAAACATGAGCACTTTGACCCGCAATGATATTGAGGCGAAGCTTAAAAAAGTCATTGATCCCCATACTGGTGTGGATTTGGTAACGGCAAATAACGTGGCTGACATATCGATGGACGGTAATACCGCTAACATTAGCATTACCCTCGGTTATCCGGCAAAGAGCTTTGAAGGTGAAATGGTGGGGCTGGTTCAGGAGCATTTGCCGGGTGCCCATGTCAATATTAGTTCTAATACCGTGGCTCACGAAGTGCAGGAAGGAGTCAAGCCACTAAAAGGCGTAAAAAATATTATCGCCATCGCTTCGGGAAAAGGTGGAGTTGGTAAATCTACGCTGGCAGTTAATCTGGCCCTGGCTTTATCCGCTGAAGGTGCCCGGGCAGGTATTCTTGATGCCGATATTTATGGCCCAAGCCAGCCGCGCATGCTGGGAATTTCGGGCAAACCAGAATCAAAAGACGGCAAGACTCTGCAGCCGATGAGTAATTACAACGTCCAGGCCATGTCTATCGGTTTCCTGGTGGATGAAGAGTCACCCATGATTTGGCGTGGTCCCATGGTGACCCAGGCTCTGGAGCAACTGCTAAAAGATACTCAATGGGATGACCTGGATTATCTTGTGGTTGATATGCCACCGGGTACGGGAGATGTGCAACTTACCCTGGCTCAGAAAGTGCCGGTATCGGGATCTGTAATCGTTACAACGCCCCAGGACATCGCCTTGTTGGACGCACGTAAAGCATACAAGATGTTTGAAAAAGTAGAGATTCCGGTACTTGGTGTTGTTGAGAATATGAGCACTCATATTTGTAGTAAGTGCGGACACGAAGAGCATATTTTTGGTTCAGGTGGAGGCCAGTCAATGGCGACCGACTACGGCACAGAGCTTCTCGGTAATGTCCCCCTAGATATCAGTGTGCGGGAAGATGCCGATGGCGGTAAGCCCACGGTTGTTTCAGCTCCAGATAGCGTGATTGCCAATAAGTACAAAGCTATTGCCCGTAAAACAGCGGCCAGATTAGCACTGCGTAAGAAAGACTATAGCGCCAAGTTTCCCAATATCGTCATTCAGCAGAACTAATGGCTATCAAATCTGATCGCTGGATTCGCGAGATGGCGGAGACCACAGGCATGATTGAACCTTTCGAGCCGGGTCAGGTTCGTGAAGGCGAACATGGTCGGGTCATATCCTATGGTACGTCGAGCTACGGCTATGATATTCGTTGCGCCAATGAATTTAAAATTTTTACCAATATTAATTCTGCGGTGGTTGATCCCAAGGCGTTTGATGCAAATAGCTTTGTGGATATAAGCGGTGATGTATGCATTATTCCGCCCAATTCATTTGCCCTTGCACGAACCGTCGAGTACTTCCGCATTCCAAGAACTGTATTAACCATATGCCTTGGTAAGAGTACCTATGCCCGATGCGGTATTATTGTAAACGTAACGCCATTCGAGCCCGAATGGGAGGGATATGTGACACTGGAGTTTTCAAATACTACACCCTTGCCCGCCAAGATCTACGCCAACGAAGGCGTTGCGCAGGTATTGTTCTTTGAGTCAGATGAGGTGTGCGAGACTTCCTACAAAGACCGTGGGGGGAAGTACCAGGGCCAAACGGGCGTTACCTTACCCAAAGCGTAATTCACAGTCTGCGCCTCCACTGGGTGACGAAGTCGGGCTTCAGAATAGATCTGTAAATTGCCAATCGCCGAAGTAATCTACACCCCGTCGTAAATTATTCCAATCCATTTTTCACCAGTAAAAATACCATTCCCCCATTGTTGTTCAAGATCCTCTAGAGGTGATTCCGCGACAGCCTGCTCAGCAGATTTACCCGTGGCCTTCAAGGCCGATAAGCGCGTCTGCACAGTAACCAGCATATCTCGATAGGCAGTTAGGTCTTCGACATTGGCCATCGGACCATGTCCCGGGATGATCTTTGTGTGGGAATTGGTAAGGGAAAGCAATGTGTTAACGCCGTCAATGACACCCTGGACCGTGCCGCCATTGCCAACATCAATGAAAGGATAAAATCCATTAAAAAATAGATCACCGGTATGGATTACATTGGCGTCCTGGAAATGAACCGCAGAATCAGTATCAGTATGGGCCTTGGGGGTATGAAAAATTCGTAGGCGTTCGCCATTAATATGCATTACCATTTCAGAATCAAATGTGATGTCAGGCAATGCAGTTCCAGCCGCTGGTGGAGTTTCCATACCGAATGCCGGAATAGAAGAGCCCTCTGCTAACCGCTTGTATACATTATGGTGGGATACAATGGTCGAGCCCGACTTGCCGAAGTGTTCATTGCCACCTGTGTGATCACCATGAAAGTGGGTGTTCAGTAAATACTTGGGTTTCTCTCCGCCAATAGATTCAATTGCTGCAGAAATGTCTTCACTCATTTTGGCGAATTTGTCATCTATCATAAAAGTCCCGTCGCTTCCGATAAATACGCCAATATTGCCACCCTCGCCATTGATGACATAAATGCTTTCGGTGATTTTATCCGTGGTAACACTGCTTTGGGCGTGGGATAACAAAGGTAAAGCAAGGATGCTAGTGGCAATTATTGTGGTGTACAAAGCGCTTTTACTTTTGTAGGTGCTAGTGGTCATATTTTTTTCCTTTCGTTTCAATATTAACTACAGGATAATGGACAACATTGTTATTCACATGTTTCCCTTATCCTAGGCTTAAATTGTGTGCTAACGACGAAGGCAACTGTGCCTTGGTGTGGAGTTAGTTAGACAAAGTTGAAAGAAAAAATTCAATCTTTCGGTAAAAATCAGCCTAGGACTCCAGAAAGGCGCAGAAAGATTTTTAATTTTTCCCGTGGTGGAACATTAATCGATTACCGGGCCAAGAATGGTGGATTGCCCGCTCCCCCGATCAAAATAAACCAGATTGCCCTTAGGGGTCCCAAGATATCCATTGATCTTATGTCTCTGATTAAACTGAATATCCTGGGGAGAAAAAATTTCGCTAATCACCCCTTCCATGTGAGCACCATGGGTATGCCAGCTTGCGATAATTGATGCATTTTTCGGGGTAGATTTGTCCAATGAGGCAAATTTTACTTTACCGAAATTCCCCTTGGTCGGCTGGGTATACCCATAGCGACCGTCCGATGTGCGATAAATAAAACCACCGTATTCGACATTTTGGCTAATGGACTTGGGATTAAATTGTTTCAGTGCTGACCTGGCGGCATCTTCGGGGACTAAGTGTAACTTGTTGCCTCTGATTAGAAACGCGTAGCTTACTGCTGCCAGTATGAAAATAGCGGTTAGAATATAATGGCTCTTAGGTTTTGCTAAAATACTCGCCACCTTATAAACTGGCGATTACGAAATCCTGAAATCCACCCGGCACACTCAATGTGGGAATCTGAGCATTCTGAGTAATTGATGGTACTGCGTTGGCCACATACGCATTTAACTCAGACATCGTCACCCGGCCGTCTTTAAAGCTGTCAGCTTTGCCACCAATCCCTTCCACTAGAGCATAGGTGAATACGCCATGCCCCAAACTTGAAATCTCCTGAGCAAGAGTAGAGGAGTCGGTGGATGACATTACAATAATGTCAGAGTCTTCAGCATCTTTGATTAGGCGGCTATTAAAGGCACTTTCTGCATGGCAGGTGTCTACCAATAATATACGTCGTCCTAAACTACTCTGCATGGCATTTTGAATTTCATTCCAGGCTATCACGGTGGATTTCTTCCAGCGATCGCCAGTGCGTAACGCCGCATCACTAGGCAGGAAATAGTACTCAGTGTCTTCGATGATGCCATGGCCGGCAAGAAATAACACCACAGAATCGTTGGGGCCGAGATCAGACATTGCATCCAGTGCATCAACAATGTTATCACGGGTAGCGCGATTGGATTGATTATCACTCAAGATTATTGACTCGACGATATCGTAGTTTTTACCCTGTTGGGCGATGAACTCTTCTGCAATGCTATCGGCATCTGCGGAAGCAAATCGCAAGTTGTGCTGAGGCAGGTTTTGATACTGATCAACGCCAATAGAAATTATCAACAGCTTTTCCCCGGCGACTCCCTTTGAAGCTAGTGTAGTGGCGTTTCGGGTGACGACTAATGTGATTTCTTTTTGCGTTTCGTTGTTATCGGCCACGATGCGTATTTCATTTTGACCCGGGTCCAGAATTATTGGAAAGGTCAACGACTTACCGGTAGATTGAGTGCGGGCTAGTCCACGGGTAGCGCTGGGGTTTAGTACTTGACGTTGATTTACCATAATGGACCAATCAATATCGGTATTCTCTTCGTTATTGACTTGAACTTTCAAATCGATGGCCTCAGCGTCCGTTATTAGTCCAGGGGACGGTGAGAGCAAGCTGAAATCCAGCGGGATAACTATTTTCTGCTGCACCTGGGCCACACTAAAAGTGGCTTGGGGGCTGCTTTGAATTGCGGTATCTACACTCAGCGTCCCGAGCACCTTCTGAATGACATCCGGTCGATACAGTTTCTGTTTCATTTGATCTGCTTGCACATAGTCCGCATTTTGGTCAAAACCCTGATTTATGGCCCAGCCAATGTATCGATCACCATTGGGTGAAGATGTGTAATGACCAGTATTAGTCCAAGCAATCCATTCTCCATTTTGTGCAACAAAGAAAGACAATAACATTTCTCTGGTATCAACATTCCATAATTTAAAGGTCTGATCCCGGCTACTAGAGACCATTCTGCTACCGTCGGCTGACACCGCCAAGTCAGTGATGTTGTCGTTATGACCTTTGAAGTCTCCAAGCTTTTCCCCTTCTACGTTGTAGATCGACAAGTAACCAGACTGTGCGCCGGAAATCACCCTTTTGCCATCAGGGGTGAAGGTGTAGGCGGTATGTATATAACCCTCTCTGTTGGTCCGCTTTATTGTGCCAACTGTTGAGTTGCCTTTCTTGACCTTTAAAATATTTGAGAATCCATCCTTTTTTTCTCGCTGTCTAACAATTCTTAATTTGCCTAATTCATGCAATGCGCGATTAGGCTGATTTGCAGATGAAATGTTTTGCGGTGTGCCGAGTTGGCCATGAATCGTGTTCAGCTCAATTTGGTGTGACAGGCTTGGATAAATATCTGGATTTACTTTTTTCCCGTTCCAATTTATTTGCTGATGCCCCCAGTAAATTTGATTACTATCAGCAGAAATAGCGACGGCTTCAACGGGTTGTCCTGCACCGGTGAGCGTCAGAATCTGTTGATTTCGAGATGCAGACCATTTGTGAATTTCATTTTGGTATCCACCACTGCTGTATACTGAATCATTGTCGCGGGATACGCTCATAGCCATGGTGGTAAAGTCATGGCCGCGGTACGTGGAAACAACCTTGCCGCTATTACTGTCAATCACATCGATCCAGGCATCACCATGAAATCCCACAGAACTCGCAAAAATCATGCTACCCTGATGATTTACTGCAACTTGTCTAACCTTTCGTTTTAATTTGACTGTACGTATTTTTTTTCCGGTTTGGTAATCCCAAATTTTCACCGTTTTATCGGTGCCTCCAGTAACTGCAAGAGGTTTAGAAGCACCATTAGGAATCACAACATTATAAATTCGGCCATCATGGGCGCTGCTGATTTTTTTTACCAACTTGCCAGATTGCACATCCCAGATACGGACTGATTTATCCCAGCTGGCAGTGACTATACGGTCACCAGACGGGGTAAATGTTGCCCCATAAATATGGTTGTCATGGCCCTTAAAGCGTTTGCTAACTTTCCAGGTGGTTGTATCCCAGATAATTGCCTGGGGACTATAAACTGACGCTTCGCTAGCCAGCAGCATGCTGCCATCTGGAGAAAATTCAAGGGCCCGAGCTACCTGGATGTGGCCGTCCAAAATTTTGATCAATTTACCGCTGGCAAAATCATGGATGCGAATAAATCCTCGGCGCTCTTTGCCCTGGTATTGATGAGGATAAAATGCACAAACTGCCAGCAATCGATTGTCTGGCGACAACGCCATGCTCATAATGGCACCATAGATATCGTCACCTACCTCACCGCGAATTTGTCTGACTTGCTGGTTAGTGCGGGTATCCCAAACTCGAACAACTTTGCCATCACCAGCAGAAACCAACAGGCTCTCATCATTGTTCAATAACAAAGCCCGATTAGTCGCGGTCAGTCCCCCGGAATTCAGCTGCAACAAAGGGTCGGCTGCTAGAACATTGGCGCTAGAATACAATAGCAGCCAAAATCCGGTAGCGATTATCGCGAATAGTTTTCTCATTATTTCCATCCTATGATTCTGATCTAATTACCGATCAAAAGTTTCTATTGCTCATAATAACGCAGGATTTGCTCAAAAGTTTGCGAACTGTGTTACTAAAACTGGATTATTATCCAATGCTAAGATTAGTGTTCCTAACGCAGTGACAGTATACCTAAGCAACTGTTTTCCCATGACAGGGTAGATAAAACTTTATTCTAAACCATGCGTTTACATTGTATTGACTATCACCACATATAAGCTGAGACCAACCAAGGACTAATGGATATGAATCATCCAATTACAACAAACCTGCTCGTCGCAGGCAACCGATTGGGGTTTTTCTCAGTATTGGTACTCTTCTTGATCATGCTAGCGATTTCTGGTGATGCCCGGGCAGAGCGCTATGCATTGTTGGTGGGAATTGGCGACTACCCGCAATCTGCACTTGATTTGCTGGGTCCAGAAAATGACATCTCTGCGCTGGATAAAATATTAAAGCAAAACTGGCAATTTAGTCCTGCAAATGTTCGGGTATTAAAGGATGCCCAGGCAACCAAGGCTAACGTTCTAGCTGAGCTTCGTGCATTAAATGACCGTTCTCAACCAGGGGATGAATTATTTTTTTACTATAGCGGTCATGGTACCAGCGCAGGAGATGAAGACGTTGGACTGCCGCTACCCGACATGACTGCCGGCTTATTGCCCTATGATGCCAAACTCAATTTGTCTAAACATGAAATCGTTGCTAGTTTGATAGTTGGTCGAACTGATCTCCGTCCCATATTTCACGAGATAGATCAGTCTGGTCGAAAAATGTTAGTCATGATCGATGCCTGCTATTCAGGAAATGCAGTGCGTAGTATCGGATTACCTGGAAACAAAATGCCTAGTCGTTTTGTTCGGCTGGATGCAAAAGTTGATTCCTTGTTGATTGAAAGCGATAAGATTCAGACCAGAGCAATTGCTTCCGATGCAAACCAACAAGCTTATCCTTATCAAAATGTTTTTTTCATTGCCGCATCCGGAGAATATGAGGAAGCAGCAGATATTAGTGGTCCATTTCTAAAAAAATTTCCAACTATTGATGGCAAACCACATGGAGCGTTTAGCGATGCAATGCTGCGAGTTTTATCTGGCGACCGAGCCAGCAGCGATATCAATGGCGATCAGATGTTATCCCACCTCGAGACCAAACAGGCAATACAAAATTGGATGGTAGGTAAGTTTCCCCAAACTCCCCAACACCTGCCACCGGCGGAGGAGGATGTGGCAGGTCTTGCCAGCCGCTCTATATTTGGTGTTCAGGCTATTGCCGGAACTATTGTCAAAGCAAAACCTCAGCCTCAAAAAGTCTCAACGGAGGTAAATTCAAATCAAGTTGCCTCCATTCAAACATCGAACCAAACGTCGACCCAGGCAGCAAACAATTCCCCACAATCTAGTCAGGTCAGCCAGCCCCAGACAACGGTTCAAGTTCAGGGTCAACCGGAAAAATCCCTGGAGTTCCGTGTTGCACTGGATCCACAGTTAGGTGATCTTAGGCAGACGATCGAACTATTAAATGACGTGATTATTGGTGACGTTTATCCTGATTTGCGGGTTGTCGCCACAGTATCAGGGATCGAGCTTCGTAATGGTGCTAACGATCTGATTATTGGTTATCCCCAGGGGTTCGAAAACGAAGTAATAGCTCGGATTGAACAGGAAGCCCAGATCCAGGGGTTTCTGCTAAGACTTTACCGTGAACGCAGTTTTAATATTTCAGTCGATGTGGCTGGGAAACAAAAAAATGGTCCACACATTGCCGGGGACCGGGTGCGTTTTACTGTGCAATCCGAAGTGGATGCGTGGATATTACTACTGGATGTTGATCGCGAAGGTGGCATTAATGTATTGTTTCCGAGTTTCCGTCATGAACAGAGAGTGCAGCCAAAGAGTCTGGTTCTACAAACGCCGGAAATTGAAGTAGTGGCTCCATTTGGAACAGATCGGATTGTTGCTATTGCGTTTGAGGAGCAACCGGACGTCCTTATGCAATGGCTTGGTGAATCAACGCCACGAATATCACCGCGATCTTCTAGAGTTGCTGAATTTTATAATTTGATAAACCAATACAGTAGCGGTAGCGCGATACAGGAATTGCCTTTTATAACTGTGGCTGGCACACAATAAGTTTAGTAGTAAAAAAACCGCCCACCCGAAGTAATCGAATGGGCGGTTTTTAGTTGTACGCTGCCCTGAATATTTCAGGGCAATTTTTATTCTTTATTTACTAATCACAGTCGTCGTTTTCCACTCCAAAGGCAAGCTGATACTCTCCAAGGAAAGCAGAGTTATTACATTCAACGCCTCCTCCCTCAACAACGCCATTATTAGTTGTAAATGTCGCGCCGACATCTTCGGGTTGTGGATCCTCATCGGTGGCGCACGGTGTGGTTATGGTTAGTACTTTTTGATCCGAACTTGCTCCCGGAGGGGACATGTCGGCAATCAAATTAAACACAAATCGGCATGCACCAGCGCCTTCTCCACCATTTCCGCCGCCATTTCCGCCATTTCCGCCATTTCCGCCGTTACCGCCGTTACCGCCATTTCCGCCGTTACCGCCATTGACTGGAGGCGGTGCGGGTTCCGCGGTTTCGCCACCACCACCACCGCCGCAGGCCACAAGCAATCCTGCAGTTATCGCTGCACCCGCTAGTAGCAATAAATTTTTCCTAATTGAATGTATGTTCATAACGTCCTCTATCCTCTCGTCAATGCTAATGTGTTAATTAGATGCGTTCGCTTTTAGTAAAGCAAAATCCCGGCGTGGATACAATGTTTTATGTCGAATTCGTGAAAATTACCTAAATAACGTTCTAACTTAGTATGCTGGCTGGATACTAGGATGAATATGGGTCAACATATTTTAACATGACATTACGTAGAAAATTTATATGTGTTGCGGTCAGTATCGTTTTGATAGCTGTAGCCAGGGCACAAGACTTAACCCGAGACAAAATTTTTCTTGCTACCAAAGATGGTAAGAGCTTTGTTCGCTCAAAAAATAATCGGTTTAATTGCGAAGATACGATTTACCTGATTTTTGAAACAGCAAACCATCGGTTCTCCGGCCAGAAAATGAAAACGAACTGGTTAAATATCGCAAGTAAAACGAAACATCAGACAACCAAAGAATTTGGCGTGCGACGCTCTAACAAACGACTTTGGTCCTGGAGCGGAATTGAGTTTACCTCTCGTTCAGGAGGGGGACTCGAAGGCATCATGGGGTTTATTGATCCTGCCGCCGGAATGGAGGCATTTATCGGGGAATGGACAATCAGTGCCAGGGTTGATGGATTGCTCAATGAAACGCTCTCCATGAAAGTATTGTGTTAACTATGGCTTTTGCATGCTGGACTCCAGATAATGAGCTAGCGGCTAATTATCAAATCATCCAATACCATCTGCCAATAGTGTTCCGTTGAAAACTCAACTCGACTAATTCCATGGTAATTGGCATTGAATAGGATAGGCCCCGCTGTATGGGCGCGAAATATGTCTTTGAATACAATCTCGTCGTGGCGCCAGGCAGTCACCATGATATCGCCTCGCTCGGCATTTGGCCAGGCGACACCAATATAAACCTGGATTAGATCAAATGGCTGGTCAGAAAAAATTGCCGCTGGATGCCCTGAACTATTATAGGCAATGTATTCACCGGATGTATTACCGTTTATATATCCATCACCTTTATATAACTTGTGGTGGGTAGATATCCAGTTGCGCCAGTCAAGACCACCGTAACCATTGGGAATTTCAAACAAGGTATCCGAGTTAGTCAAGTCATCAAAATTTATTTTCTGCTCTAATCCGGAAATTACTGAATCAGTATGAGGGCGAATACCAGCAAGCCTGACTGGGTAATCGTTCACCTCAATGGATCGGCTAAAATGCTGGCCGGAATCATTGGAAACAGTAATTCCCCAAGTGCCTTGATCCACTACTATTGAAAAACTGCCGTCCTCGTCCAATTTCGCTTCGAGGGGAGGTGCCAAGGGTCTTTGGGCAATAATTTTCAGCGATGGGTTCTTTTTCCAGATATCCATCTCTAGCGTGCCATATATTTTCAGTTCGGGTGCTACTCCAACGGGCTGCAAAGTCTGGGTTGCTATGAGATCCGCTGGAGCCCCCTGATGCTCCGCAATGTTCAGGGTCTGAACTCCATTATTCGAAGTAATACCCCAACCCTCTGGCGATTCTGCATTAATCTGGTACTGCCCCGGAACACTAATTGGGTAATTGGAGTTATTTAGCGACATCTTGAAATTGGTGAACCCACTAATATTGGAGTCCCGATAAATGTCGCTATCTCCGGGTCTTTCTAGACGTACTTTTAATCCGGCATAGGGGCGGTCGCCCATATCGTATTTACCGTTTCTGTTGATATCGCGATAAGCAAAGCAGGAAATGTTCATGCTGCTGGACTTTGATGCTTTAGTGGCTGTCCTAGCTGGCTCGGAATCGGAGCAGGATGTCATTAACAGCAGTAAGGCTATGAATAATAAGGTTTTACTTGCTCGCATGGGGTCACATATTAGAAGGAAGTCGGGGTGCCTCTGCACAAGTCTGGACTGCAATCATTTATGCGGAGAATCCGATTGTAAACCTGATTTATGCCGAAACAGCCAAGGGAGTGACAAGCTAATGGCAAAATCGTTAGAATAGTAACGGATTATTGTTGCAAATCGGATGGTAGGGCGCATAAGGAAGTGTAAGGCATTGAAATATAAAGATAAACTGAAAAATTGATAGAGCACTTAACAGTGTGAACCAGGTCACTAAAACTATGTGATTTCCATCACATACCAAATTGCTAAAACTTTTTTACACTGGGGGCGTTAGAGGAATCACACAGGAAACTGTTTAACTTAATTTTTAGCCATTAAAGGAGATTCAAACATGAAACGCAAGATTTTAACTTTAGCCATTGCAGCGGTTCTGCCGAGTGTTTTCGCTAGCAGCGCCTTCGCCCAGTCATCCACTGGTGGAGACGTCAATACGAACACCCGTGTGGGCGCCATACTACAAAATAACGTTGGTATTGGAAATACTAATCAGGCCAAGGTTGGCTCGATCAGCAAATCTCGGGTAGGCGGAGATGTTAATACCAACACTCGTGTTGGCGCCATCCTCCAAAATAACGTAGGTATCGGAAATACCAACAATGCCGCTGTTGGATCAGTGGTTAAATCTCGTGTAGGTGGAGACGTTAATACCAACACGCGAGTTGGTGCAGTACTTCAAAACAACGTAGGGATCGGTAACACTAACGAAACCAACATTGGATCGGTGAGCAAGTCTCGGGTTGGTGGTGACGTAAACACTAACACCCGCGTTGGTGCAGTTTTACAAAACAACGTTGGCATTGGTAACACTAATACAACTAACATCGGGTCTGTTAGTAAGTCCCGAGTTGGTGGTGATGTAAACACTAATACCCGCGTAGGTGCTGTTCTTCAGAACAACGTCGGCATCGGTAACACTAATGAAACCAACATTGGATCGGTGAGCAAATCTCGGGTCGGTGGCGATGTAAACACCAATACTCGAGTTGGTGCAGTTCTCCAAAACAATGTGGGTATCGGTAACACCAACACCACGAATATCGGATCAGTAAGTAAGGCCCGAGTTGGTGGCGATGTAACAACCAACACGCGAGTAGGTGCGGTTCTTCAGAACAACGTGGGAATCGGTAATACAAACAAAGCCAGCATCGGCTCGGTGGTTGGATCAAGTGTAGGTGGTGATGTCAGCACCAACACCAGAGTCGGCGCAGTTCTCCAAAACAACGTTGGAATCGGTAACTCAAACGACGCCAGCATTGGTTCCATCGACTAGGAACCTAGCTTGTAACTTGGCGTCATGGGACAAACCCATGGCGCCAATTTTCTTGCCGGACTGAAGTAAAGGGATAAGGAACCTGCCCTGCCTCTAACTAGGGTAAACCGGCAAAGCAGGAGCTCGATTATTCCGTCGGCACAGGTTCCTAGTCAGTCCGGCAAGACAATTGAATAGCAACGGGTTTATTTGTTTTTCAAGGCGGTATCTCCAATCAAATAATTGGTTCGGTCTAAAACTTTTTAATCAAGTGGGCGTTTAATAGGGTGCGGCGCTGACCTGACCAGCCAGTTCTGATACAGTTATTATCCTTAGTTAGGTTGACTATAAGCTGGGCACCAATCGATTCTCCAGCATGGTTATTGGGTGATAACAATTTTACAAAAAATTGAGGATCACCCATGTCGCTACTAGCAAACTATTACCCGGAGACGGTATTTTATATGAGTCTGCAATCCCTATCAGATGGCGAGTTAATCCATGAGTTTGTTAATGGCAAAAATGAGCGTGCATTCGATACCCTACTAAGGCGTCATTATCAACGAGTGCATCGTCGCCTGTCCGGCAAGTTGCGGGACGAAGATAAAGCCCATGATCTATGCCAGACTCTTTGGATGCGTGTACTGAAAAATCTTGGAGAATACCGCGACGATCAAAAATTTGAACACTATTTAAACACCATTGCCAGCAATCTACTCAAAGATCATTGGCGGGGTGACCGTTCAGATAGCGAAGTTTCATTGTTTGATGAGGAGGGTGCAGATGCCAGTGAGTATGGTGGCTTTGATCAGCTGGCTGATAGCAAATCTGATCAGTCCAAGGATTTGGCCAATCGTAAAGCTATTGATGCTTTGATAACGGAAGTAATTCCCGCACTACCTTGTGATCAACGACTGGTTTATTTGCTCCGCCATGAGTCTGAATTCTGGGATGACAAACAACCGATGCAATGGCAACACCTCGCGGAAATGAATGGCTTTGATGTGGGTGAAGCTAGTGCAATTTTTCAAGGGGTGAGAGACAAATTGATTCACGCCGGTAATGGAGGAAATTCTGATTTCGAGCTTGATTGTGAACAGAACCTCGTTTTTCTATTATGGACACAGTCCCAACGAACTGACAAAAGTGCCAAATTGACAGAACAATATTTTGCTGATTTGCTCAATATGCCGGTGAATACATTTAAAACAAGATATCGGGCGAGCATCAAGGCCTTGGAACAGGGGATGGCAAAATGGCGCTAGAAAAATGGGACGAAGAATCAATTAATGCGTTGTTTCGACAATATCAGGAAACCCGTGATGGCGTGAGTTTTGAGCGATATCGTCCAATACTACACGCAGCTAGAGATATGCTGGATCAGGAACCTGCTACAACGTTTGATGCCGAGACGGAAGATCAAATGGCAACGATTCGCCAAGCTGCTCGACAACAATATATTGCAGAAGATCGCAGCGCCGTGATTGATTGGGCTGCGAAGGCTGATCGAGCCCGGGTGCAGGGAACCGGCAAGCAATGGATCCAGGAGGTTTTGGGCAGCATATATGAATTTATGGATAGCTTAACCCCGGCTCGATGGGTGCCGATAGCAGTAACCGCTGCGCTTTTGGTTGCAGTGGTCCCGTTTATCTTGAACACACAAGACGACAATGGAACCAATCAAATAGTTGCTTCGCAAATTGAGGTGCTGCAACGAAATAACGTACTGATTAGTAACGAGCTTGAACAGTTAGATGGATTCCAAATGGGATTTTCTTCTTCGGCAAGCGATTTTGCCGCAGCATTCAGTGCTGGCGTATTGTTTATTGATTTGGTTAGCTTGTCAGCAGATGTTGGTAATCCTCGGTTGGCATCCATTGAAGAAGCATTGAAAGCAACCACCGGAACTCGAATTGATCTTGGGCTAGATGTTGCCAATGAAAATAGTGCGTCACGTGCATCAATTATTGGAGATAGGTTGCAAAAGTATTACAGCAACGATTCCTACTCTTCCGTTTTCATTCTTGGTCAATGGGTTGAGTCTAATTATCTGGTTAGCAAGATTGTTCAGGACAACCAAAACTTCTCACCATTGATCAAAGCCATGAAAGACATTGACGATATGGTGGCTTTGTTATCCGCCGGTGGGTACTACAATTCCATGATGGCGGCGGACTTTGCATTATTAAAAGAGTTGACCAATAAGGAACCCATGGAAACAGGAAGCATTAAAAAAATATCGCTTATATTGTTAAAAATGCGTAGTTACCTCAACGCATTGTAGGCGTATGGTTTGTGGCGGTGACAAGGTGAAAAATAAACCATACACACTGCTGTCGCTGACTATTATATTGTGGTTGTCACAATTTCACGCCTACGCCCAAGACCCACGATCTTCCAGCCAATTTTACCGTGACACATTTGGCATTGTTGACCATCAACAATATCCTCTGGCTTCTCGAGTGTCGACGGTATTTTCAAAACTGCTACGGGTAGCTGACAAAGCTGAGTATAAAGACCCGGAATTATTGCTGGTAAACAGTGATAGCTGGCCCTGGGCTATTGCATTACCAGATAACACAGTGGTGCTCAGTCGTGGGGCAATAGAGGTTTGCTACCGAGATGTTTCCAAGGACCAAGGAGATGCAAGACTTGCGATGATCGTTGGCCATGAATTGGGTCATTTGGCAGAAGATGACTATTGGCATCGCGACGTCTACCTGAGCCTAAGTAACAGACCCGAAGTTGGTGCTTCAAATGTGCTTCGATTTATTGGTGAGCGATCGGGTTTGGTCAATGCAAATTCCGAACAATGGAAGACTATTGTGCGCGATCGCGAACTACGCGCCGATGATCGAGGGTTTATTTATGCAGCCTTGGCTGGATTTGAGACTTCACTTTTATCAATGGAGAAAAATCAAAGCTTTTTCCACTACTGGACCAGTGAGACCAGCGAGGCGGCGGGAGATTTTCATCTTACAGCCTCAGACCGTGCGACCTATCTGAGTGCACGTATGGTTACACTGCGCGAAACCGCCGAATTATTCCATCTCGGGGTGTCCATGGTCCATCTAGGGGAAATGGATAATGCGGAAACAATATTTCGCAAGGTGTTAACTAGCTTTCCTGCCCACGAGGTCTATAACAATCTCGGCTATATCCGCTTGCAGCAGGGGCTCGAATATGTCAGTCTGGATTTGCAGGATTTATTTTGGTTGCCCGCAACGTTAGACACCAGCCCGCAAAGCGATGCATTGGTGACGCGTAATATAGAAGGGGCAATGGATCAAGACCAGTTACTTGAATTGCTGGAAGACGCTGTGCAGTATTTCAAATTAGCGATTAAACAAAACCCCTCTTACTTAACGGCATATCTCAATCTATCCACTGCCTATTTTTATCAGCAAAAATTTAACGGCGCCGCAGCGACTCTCGTCGAAGCTCAGGCTATCGCTCCGGGTGATTCGGAAGTAGAATCGTTATGGCATATCGCAATGCTCAACAGCCTTAAGGGTAATGTGGATTACCTTCCTATTGCCATCGCCAAGCTTGAGCAGCTGGCAAAAAACGATGCGACTCGCGGCATATTATTTAATTTGGCTCAGCTTTACGAATTGGCTGATCGACAGGACGCAGCAACGATAATCTGGAACCAATTGGGCCAGTCAAATCAGTCTCTCGCGGAACCCTATGGGGCTGCTGTGATGGCTCGATTGGGAAAACCTATCTCCGAGGACGCGCCGAAGACGAAAAGCCGTGGCAAGCTGTTGCCAGATTTCGCCAAATCTACACCAACTAATCAATCACAAAAACAGACCGCCACCACCATTTCAATGGATGGTATTTCTATAATCCGTGAAGTTACATCGTCAAGCAGTTTAAAGTATCGATTTGGCAACAATAAATCTATTATTATCAATAAGTTAAGGGCGAGCAAAATAGCCGATAACTTGCTGGATTGTTGCGGTAGGCCTGCAAATATAGTGCCCACAGGAATTGGTGAGGTATGGATCTACAATAATGGTTGGGCAGCATTATTGGAGCAACAAATGGTCCGAGAAATATGGAGGATAGAATAGTAACTTATTGATATAAAACAACTAATATTTTTTTAATATCTTGCTATTGCAAAATGTGAACAAGGTCACTGAAAGTGTGTGACAGGGGTCACATCAACATCTAACCAAACTTTTTTAAACTTGTGTCGTTAGTGAAAATACCAAGTAACAATTTAATACATATTTAAGTATCTGAGGAATCGTAAAATGAGTCGCAAATTAATAAGTTTGGCAATAGCAGCAGTGTTACCAGGTATTTTCGCTAGTGGTGCATATGCGCAATCGTCAACCGGCGGTGACGTCACAACAAATACTCGGGTCGGCGCTGTGCTGCAAAACAACGTTGGCATCGGAAATAAGAATGAAGCAAAAGTGGGCTCCATCAGTAAGTCCCGCGTAGGCGGTGATGTAAATACCAATACCCGAGTGGGAGCGGTTTTACAAAACAACGTAGGAATTGGAAATAAAAACAGCTCGGCTATTGGATCTGTTGTTCGCTCAAGAGTGGGTGGCGATGTCAATACCAATACTCGTGTAGGAGCTGTGTTGCAAAACAACATTGGCATCGCAAATAAAAATAGCACAAATATTGGATCTGTTAGTGGATCCAGGGTGGGTGGAGATGTCAATACCGCCAGCGCAGTTGGGGCAGTATTGCAAAACAATATTGGTATCGCTAATACAAATACCAGCAATATTGGTTCGGCAAGCAAATCTCGAGTTGGTGGAGATGTCAATACTGCTACTGCAGTGGGCGCAGTCCTGCAAAATAATATTGGTATCGCGAATACAAACACCAGTAATATCGGTTCGGCAAGCAAATCTCGAGTGGGTGGAGATGTCAATACTGCTACAGCAGTGGGCGCAGTGCTGCAAAACAATATTGGTATCGCGAATACAAACATCAGTAATATCGGTTCGGCCAGCAAATCTCGAGTTGGTGGAGATGTCAATACTGCTACTGCCGTGGGTGCAGTGCTGCAAAACAACATTGGTATTGCCAACAAGAACGAATCCAATATCGGATCTGCCAGTCAATCAAGGATTGGCGGCAGCGTGAATACAGCCACAGCAGTTGGTGCGGTGTTACAGAACAATATTGGTATTGCCAACAAGAATACTGCCAATATCGGTTCAGCGAGCAAGTCGAACATTGGCGGCAGTGTGAACACCGCAACAGCGGTTGGCGCAGTGCTGCAAAATAATGTGGGTATCGGCAATACCAATAAAGCAAGCGTTGGTGGCGCCGTTGGTGCCAGTGTTGGTGGTAGCGTTAATTCTGCCATGGCGGTTGGCGCAGTATTGCAAAACAACGTAGGCATAGGGAGTACCAACAAAGTTAGCATAGGATCAATGGACTAAGGGAAGCGGGGACATGTGGAAATACAACATGTCCCTTGCCGATCAGGCTTATTATTTTGTCACTTTACTTTAAATTTTCAGAGTCACAAAACAATCAGCGCTATCAGGCAATATCCAACTGAATCGCAGAGCAAACGTAATGAGGAACAAAATGAACGACAAATCCAAAACACCGAGGCAAACTAGGTGCTGTAGACTGTTCACGACACTAGGTTTGGTTTTGACAGGCGGCTTGATGATTTCTCAATCTCATGCCCAGTCTGTGGTGGCGGGTCAGCGTGACGTAACCATTACAGGAGACGGTGTGTTGTTGCAGGACAATTTTTCAATTGGTAACAAGAACCGGATGGAAACCGGCACAATGAAGCGTTCTCGTGCTGATTCTGTTGATTTAATGATCCGTCAGAACGGAAGTCTAATCCAGAAAAACACCGGAATTGGTGAGCAAAATTCAGTCAATGTTGGCACCTTGCAAAAATCACGCGTAGGCGATTATGAAGGAGCGATTACCCTTGAGTCATTGCTACAGGACAACAAAGGACTTGGTAATAAGAATCAAGGAAATGTAGGTGCGGCTATTTTGTCAAATAGTGATGATTTTTCCACAACGTCAAGCGTTGCAAATTTATCCCAGTCCAACACCGGTTTTGGCAACAAAAACACCGCCAATATCGGTACATTGAATAGTGCCAATGCGGGTAATGTTTCGGTGGAAGCCAACGTCGGTACGGTCAGTCAAAGCAATTCGGGTTTAAGCAATGACAACCTGGCCAATATTGGTTCCGTCAGTCAGTCATCCGTTGGCAATATGAGTGCGGAAGTAAATTCCGGCGGCGTCATCCAAAATAATGCGGGCATATTTATTCAGAACGAAGCGAATATCGGCTCTATCCAGGAATCTGAAGTGGGTTTAATGCAGGCCACAGTGAATACAGGAACCATCATTCAATTAAATGGTGGAATCGGCAATAAGAATAGTGTCAACGTCGGGGCGGCGAAAAACTCCACAGTTGGTGCAATAGTTACTGACTCTACCGTAGGAGACGTGGTTCAGGTTGTTGGTGGAATTGGTAACAACAACGAAGTCAATATTGGATCGGCACAAAATTCCACTGTAGAAGGACTACATACAACTGCCACTGTGGGAAACATTATTCAGACAAACGCCGGCATCGACAACAGCAACGAGATAAATGTAGGAGCACTACGAAATTCAGCGGTTGGTCACCTAACAACTAACGCCAAATTGGGCAATGTGATACAGAATTCGGGTGGCATGTCTAACCGCAATGAAATCAATATTGGAGCTGTCCAGAACGGAAAGGTTGGAAACATGAACGTCAACGCCAGTATGGGTGATGTGATTGAGAACGCCTACGGGGTTGGTAACTGGAATTCCATTAATGTGGGCTCGGTGAACAATACTGAAATCGATTCGCATACTGCCAATGTCAGTGTGGGCAACGTCATCTTGAATTCTAATGGGGTTGGCCAGGAAGCCGCTGTAAATGTCGGTTCTGTGCTCGACGAATAACATAGGACTAAAACTTTTTCGCGATACCAACGTTAGAGATAGAAAGGTTAATGAAAATGAAGATAATCACAATGAAAATTCGGACCAAAGTTATATTGGGTGTATTGATGTCGCTGATGTTTAGCGCGGATTTCAGCTTAAATAGCGTGGTCCAGGCTGGTGAGATCGAGCTGACTGATATTCAAAACGCGAAGGTAGCTCGGCATAAGGCCAAGGAGCGGGTAATGAAGAACGAAAAGCAGGAAGAC
This sequence comes from Phascolosoma agassizii, assembly GCA_035593235.1. Taxonomy (NCBI): domain Eukaryota; kingdom Metazoa; phylum Annelida; class Sipuncula; order Phascolosomatiformes; family Phascolosomatidae; genus Phascolosoma; species Phascolosoma agassizii. The sequence continues at coordinate 36,368 of JAVJHY012255321.1, read as the reverse complement.
TATCTGGATGATAGTAGCTCGGGAACGAGCTCAACAGATGAAGACGATTGTGGTTCAGTTGATATCGGAAACGTAGTGAATAACAAAGGTTTCGGTGGACCAAAAGCCATCGATGTCATTATTACAGGCGATATTATTAACTCCAATAACAAGTGTAATTAATCATCATATTTGGAAGAGAAAAGAGGTTAGAGATGAAACATACTGTTAAAAAAATCAGCATAATGGTGGCGGCTAGTTTTCTAATTGGCGGGTGCTCTGTGAAAGGTGTACAAGAAGATGTGGAAAAGGAAATTCAAGTTGTAAAACAAGGTCCCAAGGAATTGCCAACCAAAAACATTACTGATTTTGCCGATGGTTTGCGATGCATGGATGGTATGTTTTCCATTTTTGGTTATGCGCCGAATGAGTATGTGATCCTGATGGAGGACATCAAGGACAAAACCAAAAAAGTAGATGCGGGTGCTAAAGATATGTTGATTTCAGCGATTTCTGATATGAATCGACGCAGTCAGGTAATTCAGTTGATTGCCTACGGTGCAGACTCAGGCAACCTGGTATCGTTTTTAACTCAAGCCGAACAAAAAGGGGTTTACGACAATATTCCGCCATATGACATCATTGGTTCGGTAACCCAGTTGGATAAAGATATTGTACGCAAGCAAGCTGACTTATCTGGCCAGGCGGGTGGCACAGTAGATGGTTCAACAGTAGGTGGTGGTTTTGGCTTGTCTGCCAGTAATAGTGCCTCAGTTCTTGGATTGGATTTGAGTGTTATTACCACCCACAACATTGCGGTTATTCCTGGTGTAACGACACGAAATACCGCAGTCATTTACAAAAAGGGTGATGCCAAAGATTTTGATGCAGGTATTTCTAAAACTGGAATTAATTATAGTATTGCTAATAACCAAAGCGATGGAACCGCCCAGGCGCTGAGAGCCCTGATCGAATTGTCGGCAATTGAGCTAGTCGGAAAATTGCTCAAGCTGCCATATTGGAAATGTCTTGGAGTGGACTCCGATCATCAAGATATTCAGCGGGAACTTTCCGATTGGCATTATCAGTTGACCCAAACTGGGACGATCCATACGTTAACCAAAATTCAACTTTATCTGCGCGGATACTATAACGGACCGATCGATGAAGTCATCGACGCTGATTATCAAAACGCAGTGCTACTGTATAAAGAACGGTTAGGCCTTCCGCTAGATCCGGGGGTTGATTTAAATTTTTACTCAGCATTTATGAATCAAACCCCTGATACAGTGGACCCAAATGCACTGGCCTATGTCAAAAAGGCCAAGCAAGAGGCTAAAGCAAAGAAACCTCGAATTGCGGTTGCTAAAACCGGGAAAAACCAAGATCCGGTTACTGAGAAGCTAGAAGTCGCAGAGGCGCCTAAACAAAACGTGCAGCAACCCATTGCTGTGAGCATTGCTTCGACTTCTGTAACAGATGTATTCCAGGCAGGAGAAGACGTATTCCTAACCATAAAATCTAATACCAATGGATATGTGAACTGCTATCTGGAAAGTGGTGGCATCTTTGCCAGAATCTTCCCAAATCGTTTTTCACCCGACGGATTTATATCGGACAAGGGTTTTGTTGCATTACCGGATTCACCTGCTTATTCAGTCACCGCCGATGCAAATGGCGAAATGATTCACTGCATGCTGACAACCAAACCAATTAGTACTGATTTGCCCAGTGCATTGCGACTGGCAGACTTTGAAGCACTTCCCATTTCGTCGAAGAGTGAGATTAGCAGCGCCTATGAAAAGGCGACTGCAGGTCGATACGGCGAAGCAACTTATACGATCAAGGTACAGTAAGATGAAAATCAGATATTTGACAATTATTGCTGCCATGGCCATGTCCCTTATAGCGGGACCGTCAATGGCAGAAGTCACCACTAACAAGGAGGCGAAGCCAGATAACTGGAATCGCTCGATCAAACTACAACCACTGAGTGCCAGGCAAGACAACAACATAGCCAAGTTCAGTAAGAACAATCAGCTACGTTGCTGGCAGAACGGTGATTTGATAGTACTGGAAAATGACTGGACTCCAGTTAATTCCAAAGATGGGAGTCTTCTTAGGAATGGTTCCAAGAAGCTCCACACGTATGATTATGGCGAAACTTTTTGTATTTACTTAGGAGGCTAATGCAATGAAAACCAAGATAGTGACATTGACGATTTCCGGCATTCTAGCCAGTCAGCTAGTATGGGCAGCGGAGCAAACCAACCACGTAGGATCTCAAGTGCTGGATAAAAACCAGATCATTGATATGCTGCAACCAAAGATGGAAACCCGGGGTATTCGAATTAATCAGCCGGCCCAGAATGCAACAACTACCCAGGCGGTTTCTCAACAGCAAACCCAACAGGTAAGCCAGGACCAGGGTACCCAAGTGCAGCAAGTTGCTGCCGTACAGCAGCAGGTAGCAGCACCGCCGCCTTCTATATCAATGGAGATTAATTTTGAGTATAACTCTGCCAACTTAACGGATAGCGCAATTCAGCAACTGACTCCCCTGGGTCAGGCGTTGCAATCCCCCGAGCTTGCAGGACTTGCATTCCTATTAGAAGGTCATACTGATGCCACAGGCCCGGATAACTACAATATGACGTTGTCGGAACTTCGTGCCCAATCTGTTGGTCAATTTCTATACCAGTATTACGGTGTTGATCCAAATAATTTGAATTTGATTGGTCGAGGCGAGACGGTTTTGCTGGATCCCTATAATCCAGCTTCCGGCGCCAATCGAAGAGTGACAATTACAACCCTTACTAACTAAGTGCAATGAATAAAGGGACGACAGTATTGGTATCCGCCATGATGGCATCAAACTTGGCCATGGCGCAGACCACGATCATTCAATCCAACTCGGGAATAGGGTGTTCGACGGTCTGCATAAATGGCAAATGCAGCAGCAATTGCTCAGCGCAAAACGGTGATTTGATGAAGGGGAATGGAAAAGTTGTCGATAAAATGATTGCTTTGGAAGAATTTTTTGAAGTGGAGTCACAGGATATCGATACTACCGTTTCCCAGGGTGAAGTATTTTCCATTAAGGTAACTGCTGACAGCAATTTGATTGAGCAAATTACGGTGACCAAAAAGGGTGAGTTACTAAAAGTTGGTCTAAAATCCGGTCAATACGAAAACGCCACATTGAAAGTCCATGTGACCATGCCTGAGCTTCGAAAGCTGGCGCAGCAGGGTGCATCAGACATTATTTTCTCCGGCTTCGATCAAACCAATTTTGAGTTGATCACAATGGGAGCTGGTAAAGTGAATGGCAACGACAACGTTTTAACGGATTTTTCTTTGCATGCCGATGGTTCCATGTCTCTTGACATGACCCATAGCGAGTTAACCAATGCAGATATAAATATTTCGGGTGCGGGTAGCGTGCGACTTAATTTTGCCGATAAAAAGGGGAGAATTACCGGTCAAATTGAAGGGGTCAGTGAGCTGTCTTACTGCGGTGATCCTTTTAATGAAGTGAAAGTGTTTGGCGTGGCAGATATTCAGAGGATTAATTGTAGTTAAGCCCTATCCGTTGAATATGGCATACAAATAATAGTTCGGGGCTGGGGATTCTGATCGGCTCGAACTAATATTTTTTGACTTTTTGCTCAAAAGATATTGCAACAAAATACTATTCAGGTACTCTTCGTTCACTAATCATTTGACGATATGCCAGTGAATATATTGTTGATAACTGCTGACCAATGGCGCGGAGAATGTCTATCCACTCTGGGCCACCCCATTGTAAAAACCCCGAATATTGATTCTCTTGCGAAGCAGGGGGTCTTGTTTAAGAAACACTTCGCCCAAGCGACACCCTGTGCACCAAGCAGAACCTCGCTGCACACCGGCACCTATATGTTCAATCACCGCTGCGTCTCCAATGGAACACCGGTAGCTGACCGCTTAACCAACTGGGCCAAAGAGGTGCGTAAAGCAGGCTATGACCCGTCACTATTCGGTTATACCGATACTGGATTGGATCCAACCGGAGTTGACCGCAATGACAGGCGACTCACCCATTACAGCGAACCACTCCCCGGGATTGGCTACTACACGCCAATTCAGGAAGATGTCTCGCAGCCTTGGATGGAATACCTGCGGCTAAAAAATTATCCCATTCCGGAAAGACTGCGGGATTTGTATGGCAATACTGCCCAAGGCGTTGCCTGGCGGGATGGTGGAACAGCGCCATTACCGTTGGCAATTGCGGCTGAAGATGATGAAACCACTTTTATGGTAGATAAGTGCATTGAGTGGATCGGTGCCCAATCGGCATCCTGGGTTACGCACCTTTCTTTACTTCGGCCTCACCCACCCTTTGTTGCCCCGGCGCCATATAACGAAAAATACGCGCCAGATCAAATGCCCAACCCAGTACGTCTGGAATTGAAAGACAAACAAGCTGCGCAGCATCCGTTTCTTGAATACACAATCAAGCAAACCAAATATGGAGATCCCAATGACAGCCTAGAACTGCAGGAAGCGTGCGCAAGCTACTATGGATTGATGTCACAGGTGGACGATAATCTTGGGCGAATGTTCGACTATCTAAAATCCAGCGGTCAGTGGGATAACACCTTAATCATTTTCACTTCGGATCATGGGGAACAAATGGGCGATCAGTGGCTTTGGAGTAAACTGGGATTCTATGATGCGTCTTATTATGTTCCTCTAATCATTATGGATCCACGGAATGCCCTCACCAGAGGGGATACCGCGGAGTGTTTTACTGAGAGCGTTGACATTATGCCCACTATGCTTGATTGGCTCGATCTGGACATTCCGGCGCAGTGTGATGGGCAGTCTTTGATGCCGTTTGTCCGCGGCGAGCAAAAAGCTGAAAATTGGCGTAGTGAGGTACATTGGGAATATGATTTTCGCGATGTGGTAGAGCAGGGCCCGGAAACAGCGCTAGGTATTTCTTCTCATGCTTGTAATTTGAGTGTGCTACGGGACGAAAAATATAAATATGTACATTTTGCTGCGTTGCCGCCGATTTTATTTGATCTTGAAAATGACCCTGGAGAGTTGAACAATGTTGCTGACGAACCCGCATATCAGACAGTAGCACTGGAAATGTCACGCAAAATGATGTCCTGGCGAATGAATTACGCCGACCGTGGGTTTACGGAGATTCTGTTAACAGATAACGGTCCGGTGGAGCGTCGAAGTACATTGGCATAGATTTCAGTAATGAGTATTCCGCCAGAAATGACAGCAGATCAGGATATAGTGAGATGGCAATTTTCACTGAAACTCCACCAATAAAAAAATCCTACAGGAAAGTCTGGCCACTGTTTGGTAACAGTGCTCAGCGGTTTTTAGCCAAGCTCGACAATCTGCCCACCTTGAAACGATGTGAACGCTATTCCTGGAGGAGCGCTGGGGTGATTTATATAAAATATATGGTATTGTTTATGATTGCTGGCATGATTTCAGGGGTTAGAGAAATCGACCCAAAGAAAGGCTGAAATTGATCTAATCGAACTGCCAACCAAGAAAGAAAGGCCATCAGTTTTTTAATTTAAAATTGAATTGCCTGGAAACTAACCTGCATATTAACGGTTAATGGATAAAAACTTTGTGAACGAACCTCAATGAATATCGCATTATCAACGGAAAAACGATTACGACAGCCTGGCCTCGGCTCAGCCTGGCTCGGCAAGGAGCGTTATCGCGTTGCACCAATGGATGTTATCGCAGTGCCGCTGTTCGTTGGGGACCAGGTGGAAATCGTCGATCCTGATGGAATGCAAATTGCCCATGTTGCTGGATTTGACCACAAGGGACAATGCATTACTGGGGCACTTGGACTACCGGAAACAGGTTCTGTAGAAGCTATGGCTAAAACTGTAGCTGTTAATAGTTCTGAAAATCACAGGCTGGCGCAAAAGCTTTCCCAGCACGGTATTGACCTCACGGACGCTAAAGTATCTGAATTATTGGGCCCACATTCCCAGCCTGGAAATAATGTGGTGTTTACCTCTGAGGCCGACGCCCTGTTGCTTGTGTGTGCACCTGGCGGTGATATGCAAGTTGATGCGCACAATCCACCTGGGGAATTGACTGTTTTTATTCAAAGACGATCACCACATCAGCCAGGATTTGAACGATTACCAGAGCCCCTGGCCGACCCTAGCAACGAAATCAGAATACTTGACAGCACAGCGACGGCCTACGAAGTAAAACTTGGAGAATATATCCAGATTATTGATGTGCAGGGAAGACAGTGCTCGGATTTTCAATGTTTTGATAAGGCCAAGCTGGATCAGGGAATTGAACGATGCCTAGATGCTACCACTACGCGGGCATTAATGGGATCAGCCTATCCGGAACCAGGCTTGTTCTCGAAATTCTACGATGTGGATTTTGAACCAATGGTAGAAGTAGTCCAGGACACATGCGGCCGGCATGATAGTTTTGGACTTGCTTGTACAGACAAATACTACGACGAAGTGGGATATCCGGGTCATGTAAATTGTTCTGAAAACTTTAACCATGCCCTGGTCCCATACCCGGTAGAGCCACGTCGAGGCTGGATGGCGATGAATATATTCTTTAATACGTTTTTTGACGGCGCCTATCAGTTTGGATTTGATGATCCCTGGTCGCGCCCCGGCGATTATGTGTTGATGCGGGCAATGAAGGATTTGATTTGCCTCAGTTCGGCATGTCCTTGCGATATCGATCCTGCCAATGGCTGGCAGCCAACGGACATCCACCTGCGTATTTACCCTGAAAATAATTTGTTCAAACGCGCAATCGCGTTTAGAAAATCAACCGATGCGGAACCAGTAATGACAAAAGAAACAGGCTTCCATGCCAGGACTGCGGCGCTAACTAGAAATTTTACAGAATATAACGGCTATTGGTTGGCGAATAGTTTTACCAATCTTGGCAACGTATCAGAGTATTGGGCCTGCCGCGAAGGTGTTGTAGTCACAGACCTATCTCCACTGCGAAAATACGAAGTTGTTGGTCCCGATGCTGAGCTTTTGATGCAGACTTGTTTAACTCGAGACATACGTCGCTTGAGTCCGGGGCAAGTTGTTTATACTGCGATGTGTTATGAGGGAGGCGGAATGATTGATGACGGAACTGTGTTTCGCATGGCCCAGGATAACTTTCGCTGGATTGGCGGAAATGACACTTCCGGGTTATGGCTGCGGCAGCAGGCGGAACAACGTGGTTTGCAGGCGTGGGTGCGCGATTCAACAGATCAGCTGCATAATTTGCAGATTCAGGGACCGAACAGTCTTGAAGTATTAAAAAAAGTGATTTGGACTCGGCCAGACCAGGCGACTATAGAAGAGCTGGATTGGTTTCGATTTTCCATTGCGCGTATAGAGAACGATATGGGTCTCCCCATTGTTGTATCGCGTACTGGTTATACCGGAGAGCGGGGTTATGAAATCTTTTGTCATCCAAAACATGCGACTGATATTTGGGATGCGATTTGGCAGGCAGGGGTTGAGTTTGATATTAAGCCTCTTGGTCTTGAGGCCCTCGATATGTTGCGCATTGAAGCAGGGCTGATATTTGCAGGTTGTGAATTTTGTGATCAGACTGACCCATTTGAAGCAGGAATCGGTTTTACAGTGCCTCTAAAATCAAAACAGGATGATTTTATTGGGCGCGAAGCTTTATTTAGCCGCAAACGGAATGGACTAAAGAAACTGGTTGGTCTGGAATTAGCAGGCGAATTACCCGCAGCCAATGGTGATGGAGTTTTTATCGGCAAGAACCAGATAGGGGAAATTACCAGTGGCGTCATTTCCCCCATTTTGGGGAAAAATATTGCCCTGTGCCGAGTGAATATCGTCCACAGTGACCTGGGCACTATGCTCGAAGTAGGCAAGTTGGACGGTCACCAAAAAAGAATTCCGTGCGAAGTTGTGGATTTCCCCCATTTCGATCCAAAAAAGCAAAGAGTACGGGGTAACTATTCTGCTTGAATTAGATCGGTAGAACTTCCACCATTATAATGCCTGTGTCTGCGCTGATTGCCGGTTTTATAGCAGTATTGGTTGGCTATACCGGGTCGGCAACAATCGTATTTCAGGCAGCCCTTGCAAGTGGTGCAAGTGAAGCCGAAATCGCATCCTGGATGTGTGCGCTGGGTATTGGCATGAGCCTAACCTGCATCGGCCTATCGCTAAGATATCGCGCCCCGATTATTACCGCATGGTCTACTCCTGGGGCCGCTATTTTGGTCACTGCTCTTTCCGGTGTATCAATGTCAGATGCGATTGGTGCTTTTATATTTGCTGGTGGTTTAATCACTCTTGTTGGATTCTCTGGATGGTTTGAAAAGGCGATGGACCGAATTCCATTGCAAATAGCCGCCGCGATGCTTGCCGGTGTACTCGCTCGCTTCGGTATGGATGTGTTTGTTGCCATGGCGGATGAGTTTCGGTTGGTTCTTCCCATGTTTCTTGCTTATCTATTACTCAAAAGATGGACCCCGCGGTATGCTGTCATTCTAGTTTTTTTACTTGGCATTTTTCTCGCAAAATATTTTGGGTTATTTAATTTTGACGACCTGAAGCTTGAAGTTACGATACCAATATTTACCGGCCCCACATTTGACTTTAATGTTTTGCTCAGTGTGGGAGTTCCTTTGTTTTTAGTGACCATGGCGTCTCAGAATATTCCCGGCGTGGCGGTGTTGAGGACATTCGGTTATGAGCGGGTTCCGATATCTCCACTGATCGGCTGGACCGGATTAACCACCGTGCTGCTCGCACCATTTGGTGGTTTTTCCTTCAACCTTGCCGCAATTACTGCAGCAATATGTGCTGGCCCAGAAGCCCATCCAGACAAGCACAAACGCTATCTGGCGGCGTTGTCTGCCGGTTTTTTCTATATGTTAATCGGGCTTTTAGGTGCCACCATGGCTGCTTTGTTTTTCGCTTTTCCCCAGGCGTTAGTATTGGCAATTGCGGGGATCGCGTTATTGGGTACAATTACCAACAGTCTCTACCAGGCCCTCTCTCCAGCAGACTGGCGTGAACCTGCATTAATCACTTTCCTGGTTACGCTCTCTGGCACTAGCTTGTTCGGAATCGGGTCTGCGTTTTGGGGCTTGGTGGCCGGAGGAATGTCTATGTGGATTCTGGGCCGGGCACGACCCTGACTTAACGATTTTTCAGCGATGGAAAAAGCAGCACGATTGGGGCGGTCTATGGAACTATTCCTGGTGTACAGGCCTGGATGCTCATGGGGAGCCTGTGCATGGCAGTATGTACCGTTATTTATGGTCAACCGGCCCAAAAGAATTCCTTGAATTTGCTGACGACATATTCGAAGAGCATTTCGGTAAGGCTATTGCCTCTTATCCGCCTAGAGCTGTATTAACAGACTACATAAAAGGCCGGATCGAAAAAGCCGACGTTCGCAAGTTTTATAAGTTTAACCATGGGGCGCACAATGTAAGCTGTTCTGAAGATACCGTGAGCAGGATTTAGAAGATGATGAGGCGATGATTTGGTTTCAAGGTGATTATGTCTGGGCTCTGATCGATCAAACCGACTATTCGAGACTTGATGTTGGGGTGTTAACAAGACATTTATGGAATGGGAGCACCATACTCCCTGGATGGAAGCTATGCACGATTCCATGGAGAGCTATTTAAAACCCTGATATATGGTTAATAGTTAACCCTAAAAACTCGGACTAGCTGCGGGTTTTATTAATAAAATTTTGCAGAGTTATGGAGAAATCCCTTGATCATAATACCCAAGTAAGGTGTAGATATTGTCACGCGCATGGGCTTCATAATGTCGCAGAAAATAATCCGTTGAGTAGATCGATGGTCTGCTAAGCAAATCTCTTAAAAATTTACTTTGTCCATTTATAAATGTTTCGGTAGGCATATTACTGAATTCAAGTCGAATGTTACGACCATCTTGTAGAAACCGCTCCGTAGGTAAGCTAAAACTACTCAGGTCAAGATCCACCATTAGTTTTTCTTTATCATTTGCTGGTGCTTGACGATGCTCGGTAGCGGTGATTAGTTCGCTGACTTCCGCGATAGATTCGGGCTTAAGGTGATTGTCGCTTCGGTGTTTAAACCAAATTGCACTGTTTTGTTCGTTTTTTGAGTCGCCGGCGAGATAAATAACATCGTGAAACCATATTGCCATTTCTACACTGGCATGGTGGCCACTTTCACTTGTCGCTTCGTCCATTTTAGACAGGCACTGATTGATGTGCTCGTCGCAGTGGTAATGACGATCTGCACCGGTATAGAGTTCGGCCAGTTCTTCAAAAACTAATTGGCACTGAGACTCGTCATGATCGATCGAGGCGCTTTGCCATAAATTAGTAAATCTAGCCTGGTCAAGCACAGTGGACGTTATGTTACTGTTGTGGTTCATTCGATATGTCTGGCTAATCGGCTATAGATATCTGCTTTCCCAACTTGTAGAACTGTATTTTTAACATGCAAGCAAGAATTTGCGTACGCCCTGTAACGTTAAATGTTGCATAATGTGAATATTACCAATTTGTATAGGATCAATGATGAGTATCCTCTCGGCCGCTATCGCAAAATCAATAGGTCAACTTCCTTGGGTCTGTCAGACACTACCTGCGCAAAATCATATACAATAATTGAATATATGGCTACCGGAATTAGCTAATTCGTCTTTGAAATCACACCTCTTTGAAATGACACCTCAAATGCAACAAGAAGTAACAATTTCCAGCAAATTATCCGATGAATGGATTACTAGGTTTGAGCAATACGCGGTAACGAAATCTTATGCCAAGGGGACTTTGATTTTTAGTCAGGGGGACGAATCAGACGGTATGTTTGTGATTCGTGAGGGAAAAGTTAAAGTATTCATGAGCGATGAGCATGGTAAGGAAATGCTGATTAGTACACATGGTCCTGGGGAAATTGTTGGTGAAATCGCTTCGCTGGACGGACAACCGCGAACCGCTTCTGTTGCGGCAATGATTAGCACCCAAGTAGCAAAGATTACTACCGCGGAGTTTCAGAAATTTCTTGCGGAAAATTCGAATTTAGCTCTGGAAATTATCAGAGTTCTGGCCTCGCGTGTGCGAGATCATGCAACCAGTATTAACAATTTGGCATTTAAGAATGTTTATGGTCGGGTAGTTTGGTTGCTGGAAAAACATTCCATCAATAATATCGATGGTACGAGAACTGTAAATCGAAAATTTACCCAACAGGATATCGCAGATATGGTAGGTTCATCACGAGAAATGGTTAGCCGAGTTATTTCTGAATTGGTCAAAGGCGAATATGTTTCAATAGACCAAAAAATAATAACAATACTTAAGGTGTTGCCTAGGGGTTGGTGACTAATATTTGGTCGGAACTTTACGGGTTAATACATAACATTGAGAAGTGAAGACGAAAATTTTGTTAAGCATGACAATGGGTCGACATTCTTTGAGGAATTCTCCCGAAACTGGGTAGCCGGCAGTAGTAAGTATGCCCGGGCTAAGTCTCTGCCTAAAGGTGGGTTATTATTTTCCCAAGGAGATGAAGCCGAAGGATTGTTCATCATTAAAACTGGTCGGATAAAAGTATTTATTAGTGATGAAAATGGTAGGGAAATGTTGATTGCTATTCTAGGTGCCGGTGAAGTGATCGGCGAAATAGCCTCGTTGGATGGGCAAAAACGGACAGCATCCGTGGTAGCACTGGAAGCCACTAAATTACTGAAAATTGCGCAAAGAGATTTCAAGAATTTTCTTGCCGAGCATAATGATTTGGCATTCGAAATAATCCAGGTACTGACAAAGAGAATCAGAAGTTATGCCAACAATGTTAGTAATCTCGCTTTTAAGAATGTGTATGAACGAATCATAAACATGTTGGAACTAAACTCCGAACAACAAGATGATGGTAGTAGGGTAATGACAAATGCGATGACCCATCAGGACGTTGCAGACATGGTGGGGTCGTCCAGGGAAATGGTTAGCCGAGTGTTCTCTGAACTCACCAAAGGTGGTTATATCTCTACTGATCACAGGGTGGTCACAATTCATAAAAAATTACCGAAAGCGTGGTAACTACAAAGCCTTGCGGAGTGTTGGATGGAGCCTGAAATTGTTACGGTTATAGACCTTGCCGACAATGTCATCGATGCTCGTCCACGCCCAGAAATTAAAAAAACTGGGTTAACCTATCGAGTCACCTATATTTTGGTATTTAACAAAGCAGGTGAAGTGTTAGTGCAAAAAAGGACCGATAATAAGGACTGGTGTGCAGGCTTTTATGATCTCGCAGCTGGTGGAATTGTGCAATTTGACGAAGGTTATACTTTATCAGCTGAACGTGAACTAGAAGAAGAATTAGGCATTTCGCCGCCCTTAGTGGAACATTTCGAATTGTATTACGATGATCTTGTAGCTCCCATCAAGAATCGAAATTGGGGGCGAGTTTTTTCCTGCGTTCACGATGGTCCGTTTAAACTTCAACCAGAGGAAGTCGCATCAGTAGAGTTTATGACTGTGAAGCAAGCCCTGGCGCTGGACCCAAATATCGTGACACCGGATACTCGACAGGTTTTGATTGCATATCAGATGTAGGGTGTCGAAATAAAGAGCAAATAAGACAACGATTTATACCGGTGTCTTATGGGATCCATCGCATAAGGGCTGATTACCCGTTGCCTTACAGCCGCATAAAAACACTTTCTTGTCTTCTTCCGCAGTAAATTTGACTGGCTCAAATGCACTACCTTTGTGTGAGCCATCGCAAAAAGGCTGGTTAGCGCTTTTGCCGCAAGCACACCAAAAATAGGGCTTGCCCTTTTCGACTTCCGCCACGTAAGGCTTATCTGAAGCTCTGTTCGGTTTATCCATAATGTGATCTATTTTAGCTGGAAGGCTTTACTAGTGTACGATTGATTCATTATTAAGTATATGGGTGTCGAATTATTTCTAGCTCCGGACTAATGCTGAATTAAAATCATCAAAAGAAACCAGACCAAGACCTTAAATTGGATTACTCTGGTACGCAATGATTGTTCTGAGCCGAAGCTCCATTGGCCAGCAAAAACCAATTTATTCCCTAAAGTGGTCTGCCTCTAACCCCATGCTCAATACGTCAACTGTAATTTCGGCAATACCGCCATACAATCGTGGTATGGTTTTTGATAATGGGATTTATTTCACCTATCCATTACAATCCACCCCAATGAGATAGCTTCTGGGATGGCGTGGAATCTATGAATTAGGGTAGAGCAGTGATACCACCATCAACGATCAATTCAGTTCCGGTAATATAGGAAGCTTGGTCAGAAAGTAAGAAGAGGCAGGCATTTGCCAGATCTTCAGTACTGCCGAGCCTGCCCAATGGAATATTGGATGCAACCTGTTGTTGGATATCCGGTTTATCTTGCCAACGGGCCTGCATTGGACTCATAGTTGGTCCAGGCAGGATCACATTGGACCGAATCTGTTGTTTGGCAAATTGAACTGCGAGAGATTTAGACAAACGGATCATGGCCGCCTTGGATGCGCCATAAGCATCCTGGGGAACCGGGTCGCCAAACTGCCCTTGTTGCATCAGTGGCACGATATTTTTGGCAAGTGACACCATAGCACCAAGATTGATTTTCATCACTTGGTTCCAAACATCCAGATCAATATCTGCTGCTGATTTATCTTTACCAAACCAAAGAACGCCCACTGTGTTGACCAGGTAGTCGATGCCGCCCAATTCGTTATTGGCATTCGCAACCAAGTCAGCCACCGCCTTTTCGTCAGACAGATCCCCTCGTAAATATACTGACTTTCCTGATCCTTCGGCAATATCAGCTGGTTTATCCTTGATATCCGCGAGGCAGACGTTGATACCTTGTTCAATCAATTGATTAGCAATAGCAAGACCCATACCACCACCCGCACCTGCAACTAGTGCATTTTTGCCGGAAAAACTTAACCCCATGGCAAGGAAAAAGTTTTAACGTTGGTGTAGCTGGCCATGGCTTCGATTACGCCTTCCTTATAGCCGAGGCCTGAGTCTTTGATGCCACCAAAAGGGGACATTTCGATACGGTAACCGGGCACTTCCCAGATATTTACCGTACCGGTTTGCAGTTCATTGACGAACTTATTTACGTAGTCCAGTCGATTGGTGCAAACTCCCGAAGACAGTCCGAAGGCCGTTGAATTAGCTACTTCAATAGCATGATCGGCATCCCGTACTCGAATAATTGGAATGGGTGGCCCAAATGTTTCTTGCATGACCAATTCGCAATTTGCAGGAACGTGGTCGAGAACCGTTGGTGAGTAAACGGCGCCTTCTCGATCATTGCCATATAGTAGAGATGCACCTTTGGCGATTGCATCATTCACTCTATTTTGAAACAAAATAGCAGCTTTTTCGTTAATAACAGTACCTACGTCGGTATCCGGGTCCATTGGATCGCCATATTTAAGCTTGGCTGCTTTTTCCGCCACTAACTTGGCAAACTCATCAGCAACAGACTCTATGCATAGTACTCGTTTTACCGCGGTGCAACGCTGGCCAGAATTTTTTGTGCCACCGGCCACGGCCATTTCAGCTGCTTTGTCCAGATCCGCGTCTTGCATAATAATTAGTGGCGAGTTACCCCCGAGTTCTAATACGGTACGCCGATACCCTGCGTTTTCAGCAATATATTTTCCAACTGGCACGCTGCCGGTAAAGGTAATTAAATCAATATGCTCATTGGTCAGCATTTCGTCGCCAATATCTTTCGGCAGGCCGGTGACGATGGATAGCATCTCCGGCGGCAATCCTGCTTCATACAATACATCGGCAAGCAGTAATGCGGTGAGAGGTGTCAGCTCAGTTGGTTTTCCCACCATGCAATTATTGGTTGCAACCGCCGGGGCGATTTTGTGTGAAATCATGTTGAGCGGATGATTAAACGGGGTAATTGCAGAGATTGCATTTAGCGGTTCGCGCTGGGTAAAAATTTTACGCTTCTTACCGTGAGGCGTCAGGTCGCAGGAAAAAATCCTGCCGTCATCATGGATGCACAATTGTCCAGCCAGGCTGAATACATCAAATGCACGACCAACCTCATACAAACTATCTTTCTTGCTTAGACCGCTTTCAGCGGTAATCAAATCAGATATTTCCTCTTTCCGGGAAATCAAAATTTCCGCAGTTTTGCTAAGAATTTGCTGGCGTTCATAACGGCTTAATGTGGGTTTATAAGCCGCGGCAACACGAAATGCTTCGGCCACTTGAGCTTGACTCGCCCGTGGCACTGTGCCCACTAAGTCACCGTTAAAAGGATTGAAAACCTCAACGGTTTTTCCAGTTTCGCCATCCACCAGTTTACCGGCGATGCGCATTTTTTCTTGTCGGATACTTATGTCCATAGGAAATTAATGGGTCGTGTGATTAAGGGCAATGTCAAAGACATCAAAATTTCGCAACCTGCGACGCTGGCTAATTCCGCTAACAGGTCGATTAAAAATTAGCGGTACAGTTTGTTCGCTGACGCCGCCATGTGATCTAAGGGGCACCTCAAGACCAGATAAATCGTGTCGATCAGCGCTGGTTCCAATTACCGTATTGATGGTCGAAACGAGAATGATATCTCCCATCCGATCGTTGGCCAGTTGAAATTCTTCACATCCTTGCTGGTTAGTAAAGACCGCTTCCATTCCATCCACTACAGACAATTGATCGATCAAAGGCTGAATCTCTACATTGGGGTCTAAATATACTGTGGCATAAGAGCCCAGTGCACCGTGATGTACCACATAGGGGTCCGTAATCGGCAGTATTACCCGGGCTTTGTCGGTACCTAACATCTGGTTTAGTAAGTCCTGAAGATAAATCACATTGGGCTCGCCGGCAGCATTATGTTTTGCATTCATTCCGTGATCTGCAGTCATGCCAATAATCGCGCCGAGTTGATCCAGCTGTGCCCAGTACTTGTCCATCATTGCGTAGAACGCATTGGCTCCTTCGCTGCCTGGTGCGAATTTGTGTTGAATATAATCCGTGGTGGACAGATACATAATGTCAGGTCGAATGGTCTCCATCAGTTTTACCCCCGCTGCAAAAATAAACTCCGAGAGTTCGGCACTGTAAACCGAAGGCAGTGGCATGCCCACCATGTCAATAACATTTTCGATACCATTTTCAGCCATGTTGACCTGGTCAGATTTCTCAGATGAGAAGCAAATAGCCCCATCAGCTCCGATCTCCAGTTCATTTCCAAGTAAACGTCGAAGTTTGTCCTTTGCCGTGACGATGGCAATCTTTGCACCGGCCTCCTGGAAGGCCTTGAACACCGTGGGGGTCCTTAATAGTGAGGGTTCATTCATCATCACTTCCACATCATTCGCGCGGTCATAGTAGAAGTTACCGCAGATACCATGCACCTCTGGTGCGACCCCTGTGACGATAGAAAGGTTGTTTGGATTGGTGAAGCTGGGGACGACGCAATCGGCGCGTAGATCGGAACCGGTTTTTTCCACTAGTAGCTTGGTCCAGGGCATCGCTCCAGCTTGGACTGCCTGTTCAATGTAGTCAGGCTCTGAACCATCAATGCATACAATAACGACTGGTGCGGTGGGCCAGTTGTAAGTGCGGCCATTTACGCTAATCTGGGAATTGACTTGAGCCATGGGCAATCTCGAAAAAGTGGGAATGTGAGTCTTGGCGATTATAGGGAGCGGTGATTGCAGCGGTAAAATCGATATCACAGATAGAATCTATCTGTTGGGCCTATGTGACATTATTTTACTATTGAAATTCCAGGGTTTCGGAAATAAGTTCGACAAATGCATGAATCGGCTTTTCATGTTGTCGGTTTTTCTGGCAAATAATGAATTCAGAGTGCTTCAGGTCCGCATCACGAACGGGTAGGGCTCGAAACCGGGGGTCTGTGCCCAGTTCATTTTCGGATACGATGCCAATTCCCAGTCCTTCTGCCACGGCTTCTCGCACCCCTTCTCGACTGCTAATTTGCATCACGTTTTCGAGCTTAATGCTTTGTTTCTCCAAAGCTTGCTCAAATACTGATCTGGTATGGGAGCCTTTTTCCCGTAATATAACCCGCTGGCTAACAATGTCAGCAAGTGGAATCGAGCGACGCTGGGCCCACTGGTGCTGGTGGTTAACAAATGCGACCAACCGATCAGGTTTGAGTTTGAGGATACGTAATTTGGGGCCACCATCGGGAACATTGGCCAAAATCGCGATATCGCATCGCTGGGATTGCAGCCACCGAAGCAGCTGGCTCGAATTTCCATAACGAATGGAGATTTGTACTCCTGGGAATCGTCTCTGATAACTAGCCAGCAGTCCGGTGATGATATACGGCGAGTCGGCCCCCACGGTTAGTTGGCCTTTGCTCAAGCCCTTGGCGGCAAGAAATAACTGTTCTACTTCTTGTTCCTGGCTAAAAATTCGTCGAGTTATTTCAAAGGTTGTTTTTCCAAGATCCGTGAGACTTACTTTGCGGCCATAACGAGTGAACAACTTAATATGATATCGCTCCTCTAGTTCCCGCACCTGTCCCGACAAGGTAGGCTGGGTAACATGCAATGCATCCGCTGCTCGAGTAAAACTTCCGTGTGCGGCAACCGCATGAAATGCTCGAAGATGAGTATGTGAGATTGGCAATTTCTATCTGAAGTGTTGGCGATATCGATTGGATTGATACTATTTGAAGCAGTTATAAATAGCAATCTGCCCCACTCTTTAATTATTTATATGACCAATACACCCCAGGCTGCTTGTTCAGAAACCAATGATCCGTTGTTGCTTACGCCCGGACCGCTTACCACATCGGCTTCTGTGAAGCAGGCAATGTTACATGATTACGGATCGCGGGATTCTTATTTCATCAACTTGAATAGCCGCGTACTCGAACGATTAGTGGACATTGTTGGGGGTCGCTCAAGCCATGTGGCGGTGCCGTTACAAGGCAGCGGCACTTTCGTAGTGGAAGCGATGTTGGGTTGTTTTGTACCCAAAGACGGCAAACTTTTGCTGCTGATTAACGGAGCATATGGAAAACGTATGGAGAAAATTTGTCAATACCATGGCACAAACTATCTCGTTCAAGAAACTGGAGAAGATCAGCCTGTTAGTCCAGAAGACCTTAATCATGCCCTTGAAGTGGATGAGAACATTACCCACGTCGCAGTAGTTCATACCGAAACTACTTCGGGTATCGTCAATCCATTGGCGGAAATTGCCGAGGTTGTGAAGAAGCACCAGCGTAGTTTGCTAGTCGATGCCATGAGTGGCTTCGGCGCCATACCTATTAACAGTTCAGAAATTACATTTGATGCTGTTTGCGCATCCAGCAACAAATGTTTGGAGGGTGCTCCTGGCATGGGTTTCTGCATTGCACGGAAAGCTGCCCTTGAAAAAACTGAAGGTAATTCTCCCTCATTGAGTCTGGATCTGTATGATCAATGGCAGGCTATGGAAAAAAACAAGCAGTGGCGATTTACTCCTCCTACCCATGTTTTATTAGCATTTGATCAAGCACTAAACGAGTTTGATCAGGAAGGTGGCGTAGCAGGTAGAGGTAGTAGATACCAGAAAAATTGCCAGGTTTTGGTGGATGGAATGCGCGATCTGGGTTTTAGAACGCTGTTACCGGATGGGCTGCAAGCACCGAATATTGTGACGTTCCATATGCCCGAAGATAACAGATTTAACTTCGATGGATTTTATGAAGCAATGCGTAAACAGGGTTACGTGATTTATCCAGGTAAACTAACCGTAGCTGATAGCTTCCGAATGGGCTGTATTGGTAGACTAGATCAAGAGCATATGCATGGTGCGTTGGCTGCAGTTAAGTATGCATTGAGTCGGTTTGGAATCGAAGGTCCTATTAATTGACCATGTCTAACACTTCCAGGTATCACTTCAAATGCAATCGGGTTTAGCCGCAGGGTTAAATTCTGGTTCGATATCATTGAGCGTACTGATTACCATGGCGGGCAGCATATGTTTGCTGTTATGGGGCAGTTTTAGTGTCAGAACCGCGGTGGAACAAGGCTATTCAGCGGCCTTGAATAAATTGGTTTCTATGGCCTCCCGTTCGAAAATCCAGGCTGTAAGTGGTGGTGCAATTGCCGCCATGCTCATGCAAAGCGCAACTGCCACCATACTATTGTGTACTGGTTTAATTTCCAGCGGTGTTTTGTCCCAGGGCGCAGCCATGTCAGTGATTCTGGGCGCTGATTTGGGCTCTGCAATTGCTGCCAGAATACTATTCATCGATCTATCGATATTGCCGCCGATATTGTTGTTGCTAGGTATGCTGCTGAATTTGCTTAGCAATAGTTGGCGTTGGCGCCAGTTAGGTAGAATCCTCATTGGTCTTGGATTGATGTTGCTATCGATCCAGTGGATGAAGCAAACCATTGCACCACTGGCAGCCACCCCTTTGCCGTCGGAATGGCTTTCGGTTATCCAGTCAGTGCCCTGGTTCGGCATGATCATGTTTGCGCTAATCACCTGGTTCGCCCATTCAAGCGTTGCAATGGTGTTGGTTATTGCAGCTCTTGCTGAGACTGGTTTGATACCGATCGCTGTTTGTATACCTATGCTGCTTGGGGCCAATATTGGTGCTGGGTTGATCTCCCTGCCACTGGTTGATCAGGACAATATAGAGGCTCGTAGCGTTGTCTTAAGTAATGTTCTATTACGAGCTGCATTGGCAATTATTTTGCTATTGGGAATGAGTATCTGGATGCCATATGTTGAGAATATCGCACAAACAAATGGCCAACGAATAATATTTTTACATATCGGTTTTAATGGTTTGTTGCTGGTATTGACTATTTCATTTGCGGGTAAGGTCGCAGAGAAGCTTGGGGACTGGCTGCATCAGCGAAATGCTGGGCAGGCTGCGCTTTTGATGGATGCAGCGGGCGCTGGATTGGATTCTACTGAAGTGAGTCACCCTGATCAGGCAATTGCCAGCGCAAGGCGGGAGGCTTATCGAATGGGAGATCTAACCGAGACAATGTTTGCCCAGTCATTAGGAATGTTTGAGGCCACTGACCGATCCCAAATATTGCAACTGGTGGATGCGGATAAGGAGATCAATTTACGTAATAAAGCGATCCACACTTTCCTCTCGGAAGTAAGGCGACATATAGCGAATCCAAAAGATGAACTATATCTTGATCAGGTTCTGCAGTTTTCATCGACCATGGAAAATATTGGTGATTGCATTAGTCATGATCTTGCGCGCCTCGCAATAAAGAAACTGGACCGTGGCGTTACCTTCTCTGATGCAGGATACAGAGAGATCGTCGAGATCCATGGTGAAGTATTAAAGCTGATGAAGCAGGAAATTAATCGTTTTGCGGGTGGTGTTGAGGCACAACATCAACAAACCCTTTCGGCATTGCGACAAATTAAGAAGCTCTGCTACCTCAGCGTTTCCCGACATCGGCGGCGATTAAGTCAACAGCTCGCTAGTAGTATGGTGACCAGTTCGATCCATCAAGATACAATTCGCGATTTTCTGCAGATTGCAGTTTTACTGGAACCAGAGGTTGTTGCTTGAAGCGGTCGGGCTGAATTAGTTTAACAGAGGCTGACTGGTTGGTTAGATCGAAGATATTGCATGTTTCAGGAAAAATACTGTCGTCAACATGTAAAGGTTTTCGCAAATTTGGTTTTCCAAAAACCGACCATACACTAGAATGTAGCGTTTTAGTGGTTGCCCCTTGGACAACTTGTCAAATTACTACCGGACATTGAAATGAGTACTGATTTTCCTTCAAAAGCTAGCGTTGTTGTTATCGGCGGTGGCGTAATTGGATCAAGCGTCGCCTATCACTTGGCTAAATTCGGTTGGACCGATGTGGTGCAACTAGAACGAAAGCAATTTAGTTGTGGAACAACCTGGCATGCTGCGGGCTTGATTGGCACCATGCGGGCCAATGAAAATCACGCTAAATTGGCGGAATACTCGATGTCCATATTAAGCGATTTGGAACAACAGACGGGTCAGTCAACCGGATTCCGTCAGGTGGGTTCTCTATCCATTGCCCATTCCGAAGCTCGATTTGAAGAGTTGAAGCGGGTGGCATCGATGAACAATGCCTTCGGTATCACCCAAGTGGATATGATCACACCATCAGAAGTCAAACAACACTATCCTTTTCTTGAAACCGGAGATTTGTTGGGTGGTAGCTGGGTAGCCCAGGATGGTTTCGCAAGTCCGGTTGATGTCACCATGGCGTTTGTTAAGGGGGCAAGAATACAAGGGGCAAATTGTATTGAAGGGGTAGTCGTAGAGGACGTTGTGGTTGCAGATGGTCGTGTTACTGGTGTCATCACCGACCAGGGTAATATTGAAACTGACTATGTTGTCAATTGTGCAGGCTTATGGGCACGCAACCTGGGAAAGAAATCCGGTGTCAACATTCCATTGCATGCCTGCGAGCATTACTACGCGGTAACAGAAAAAATCCCGGGCCTTCCCGATGATTTACCCGTTATGCGGGACCATGATCGTTGCGCCTACTACAAGCAAGATGCTGGCAGTTTACTAGTAGGTGCTTTTGAACCCAATGCGGTTTCCTGGGGACAAAATGGTATTCCAGCAGATTTCTGCTTTGATGAATTGGAAGGTCACATGGAAGAGCAATTAATGCCAGTTCTCGAGCATGCCATGGCGCGGGTACCGATATTGCAGGAAACAGGCTGGCGTAAATTTTTCTGCGGACCGGAAAGCTTTACCCCGGATGACCAGTTTCATATGGGAGAAGCCCCAGAAGTTAAAAACTATTTCGTAGCTGCTGGATTAAATTCAATTGGTATCCAGAGCTCAGGTGGCCTGGGTAAGGCAATGGCAGAATGGATCATCAATGGCTACGCTCCCCTAGATATGTGGGGCAATGATATACGCCGGATGTATCCATTTCAGGGAACCCAGCATTACCTAGAGAATAGGGTGACCGAGACACTTGGTTTGTTGTACGACAATCACTGGCCGTATCGACAAATGGAAACTGTACGAGATATTCGCCACTCCCCGATTCATGAAAAACTGGCGACTCGAAACGCTTGTTTCGGTGAATCTGGAGGATGGGAGCGGCCGAATTGGTTTGCGCCAGATGGAGTCGAACCAAAATATGAATACTGTTTTGGTAAACAGAACTGGTTTGATTATTCTGCTGAGGAACATAATGCAGCGCGAAATGGCGTCGTATTGTTTGATCAAAGCAGTTTCTCAAAGTACACCGTTCAAGGTAGAGATTCATGTGCGTCACTACAGCGTATTTGTAGTGCCAATATTGATGTGGAACCAGGCAAGATGGTCTACACCCATTGGCTCAATGATCGCGGTGGCATTGAAGCAGACCTTACTGTGACCCGTATGAGCGACAACCAATATTTTATCGTTAGCGGCGGCGCGGTAACCGGCAAAGATATGCAATGGCTAAGGCGAAATATTTCTACAGATGCCAATTGTGTAATTAATGATGTGACCAATGCCTGGGCCATGTTCGGTGTTATGGGACCGAATAGCAGGGCGCTTCTAAGCGACGCAATATCCTACGATTTCTCTACGGCAAATTTTCCATTTGGTACAGTGGCCGATGTGGAGGTGGGTGCTGCCGTAGCACGGGCGGCCAGGGTTTCTTATGTCGGTGAACTAGGATGGGAAATCTATCTGCCGGTGGATCAAGCACGACACGGTTTTGAATGGCTGGCGCAAAAGGGCGAAGCCCATGGTTTGAAAATGGCCGGAATGCATGCGCTGGACTCCTGTCGAATAGAAAAGAAATTTGTTCACCTGGGGCATGATATTGGTGATGAAGATACACCACTGGAATGTGGTCTTTCATTTGTTTGCGATATGAACAAGTCCATACCATTCATAGGACATGATGTAATTGCCCGGCAAAAAGAAGCGGGGTCATGGAAAGGCAAGCGATTAGTCCAATTTTTGTTACAAGACCCTGAGGTGGTTTTATACCATCATGAGCCTATTGTTTGTGATGGAAAAATGGTGGGCCATCTAACCTCTGGCAATTACGGGCATACATTAGGAGGGTCGGTAGGTCTTGGATATATTTATGACGATAACGGCGTTACTCAGGAATACATTAATTCTAGCAAGTTTGAAATTGAAGTAGGCGGACAGCGTATTGCTGCAAAAGCAAGTTTATCTGCGTTATATGATCCAAAGGCGGAACGCATGCGGGGATAATCTGTTACCTGTAATTCGCTGGGAATAGGTTAGAATCCTGCCATGATAAAACAAACGCTTGAGCAAAAGCTGGATGCGCTGTTAAAGCGAAAGGCCGAGTTACAGGCCAAGCTCGGCATGACCCGGGCTACGGAATCCGCTAGTTCGCGAAAATCTGACACCAAATACCGTGTCAATACTGCACGCGCTGTTCAGGCCAGAGCGAAAAAAGGTGAAAAAGCCATGCTGAAGATGATTGATCAAATGATCCAGCGTACTCGTAGCCAGCTTAATCAACAGAAGTAGACCAGATAGGTTTCGCTTTAACGCGCAAATAAAGCAGATGATGGCGACTGCTTGGGGCATTTTCAATCGTTTGCTTGAAACGGCAACTCGGGTAGAAATCTCGAGATAACAATTGTTTTTTTGACCAAGAGCCCCGATTAAGACACTAGACCGAGGCTTTTGAGGAAAAATTGTGAAGTGACACAGCCGTCAATAAAACTTGTCATTCATAACGAAAAAATAATTATCAAAAATACTACCAGCAATCTGAACTTTGTACACTTGCGCTGTTAGAAGAAACAAGCGTGCCGTTAACAGTAATTCCAAATACCGCACAGTCTAGATCCGTAGCTTGCTTGCCAATAGCTGTTGCAGTGGCGCTATAATTTAATGCGGTTGCTGTGATTGCCAGCTGGTAATTTCCACCTGGTGTCGGGGTGGTGTATCCAATTTCTGCCAGAGATCCGTAGCGCTTATAGTTTTGGAAAAACTCGAGTTGCAGATTTCTAATTTCTCCGATTGCATTGCGGGCCTCAGATCTACGTGAGTGCTTTACGTTCTCGAAATAAGACGGCAATGCCAGGGAAGCAATAATCCCAACTATCGTAACGATAATCATCAATTCAATCAGTGTGAATCCTTTTGAGCGGGATACAATTTCCGGGTGCATCTTCATCTACTCAGGCTCCGTGGTGTACCAATATTTCTTCATCAATCCAATACTGCAAAGCAATTCAATGTCCAGATCAGGATACAACACGCCGATAGATTCACTGCAGGTCGCTCCCGTACCTGTACCCGAACCCGAACCCGAACCTGTAGAACCTTCCCCACCAATAACTTCGGTTTCACCAAATGTACCTGCGACTACAGGGTCTGAAGGAATTCCTCCTGATTCTAGTCGTTCCGATCGGTCCAACACAACGTTCCCGCCAGAGCTATTGGCAGTGTTTAAATCCTGAACTGCCGTGCCGTCTTGAAAGTTAATAAAATAGCTCTGACCATTGCCCTCAGCGGGTGCACAGACCGCTGCTTCAGGATCCGCTGATTGAGAAAGTGGCGGAATATAAGAGTTGAAGATAATATTGCCAAATAGCACCAACGGTTGAGACAAGCCCTTTTCTCCACATGAACCAGAAGCAGATTCGTCGGTGCATTGCTCCAACTTAATTTTCCAACCATTTTCCAAGTCAGACACGGAGCCAACCCCATCGCTACTTTCACAATCTGTTGCGTCACCGTCTTGTAGGCAGTTGCTTGTAAAATCTATTAACTCACTTTGCGCAAGCGGAGTAAAGAGCGTGGAGTCCGAAGCTGTATCACGATCTTTGATCATATACAAATAGTTGTCGGTATTATCAGTTAGGGGATTGGCTCTATTTCCTGATGCCACGACCAGACCATCAAAAGCGCCGCTTGAATCAATGGAAGGTACAAAGTCAATACCATGGAAAAAACGCCTGTCTTCTGTTTGACTGGCAGAAATATCGTGGCGACCAAGATTTGCTAACTTGGTCACTTTCCAGTTACTGCGATCAGTACTGCTGAAATCCACTCGCCAGATCACACCCCCAGTATCGCCTACATAAGCACGGTCGTGAATATTGTCATTGGCAATGGTCGAGTCAACAGCGAGCACTTTAGCAGGGATACTATCGACCATTTCTGAGTGAAAATACTCGGTTTCGACACCGGTAGGTCCCGTGACTCCCGTGCCAGCACCTGTTGCCTTCCAAATCAGCGCTCCAGTTTCCGCATTGACGATGTATATCGCGTTGCCTTCATCATCATCGCTCCCGGTGAACGAGGAATTTGTCTCATCGCGCTCATCTTTGCCAACGTCGATGCCGTCCCCTGCATGATCACCATTATATCCACCGCCAAAAATAAGCGCCATTTGCTCGACTTCTGAACCCGAAGGCCCGTATCTGACATAAATAGGCTGTGGTTCGGACCAGGTCTGGCCTAACTCACTAAAACCGGTGTCCTGATCATTGATCGACCATAGTAATTCAGGTGTTTCATAGTTGGTAATGTCCAGCGCATAAAAATGTTTGCCACCTCGTCGCATACCAATGTACAGATACACTTTGTCGGTGAGCGGATCAATAATCCCATCATTGTTGTTGTCAAGTTGTAATACTGTAGGTGAACCGTCCAACGTATAAGGATGTGTTGGAGCCGTGTCTAACGTGTTCGCCTGAAGCCGATGCTGGGTCTGAGTAACCGAGCGCGGACTAAATGCCCACTCCTCTACGCCATCTTCCGCCCGAATAAAATGTATAAATCCATCGTTGGTGGAGAATGCTACGCGCACAATCTGGTTTGATTCAGTGGTACCACCGTAGTTAATAGTTACTGGTTTGGAGTGTAGTGGATCCCCCATAATCCAATCACGTTTCACCCCCGAAAAATCATTGTAACCACGACCGTAAGCAAGTATGTCTTTCATTCTGGCAATTCCAGTAGTTTGATCTGCTACTGGTGCTTCGTTGTAAAAATCACAATTTGCCGGGGTAGGGTTAGCGTATGCGTCGTAGCTGGAACAATCTGAATAAGGCATAAGCGTCTGCCAAAGATCCAGTTTGATTTGTTTGTAATCGTCAACCAGCGATGTCAAAGTGGTGGTGCCATCGCCAATTTCAAGCATTGCGATGGCAGTGGAGTCGTCGGCATCAAATGGACGTAATGTTGTACTACTACGACTGTCGGGTTCAGTAAAAATCCGTCGAGCTGATGATTCTGTGGTGGCTGTAAAATTATTTGTGAAACCGGGATCGTAATTCAGACGTAAGCCAGGCATGTTACCCCCTGCACCGCCATGTGTAGTGGATCGACCATCATGACCTTCTGTGTAATCGGCCAGCGCGTTGGGGGGTGCCGGCACATCTTCAGGGTGTGTCCATACACTGAGCGTAGACGACTTTATCCTTCCATCCATATCATCAACTGCGCTCGAGGTGTCCACCCCACCGGTGCTAGTAGCGCCAGTTATATATGGATGACTCGGATCATCGGTATTTAGATGGAAACGTTTAAGGTTTCCAGTCCAGCGCGGCAGATGATCATCGTCTGCCTTGAAAATGGCAATATAAACCTGGTTCAGCAAGTCCGTACGGTTAAATACATTGGCCGGCAAGGTGGGCGATACAAATGTAGTACTGACATCCAGAACTTCTCCCAGTAAATTCTGCAAAATACTCAATGTTGAATCGATATCGGTGAGATCCATGCCAATGGCATTACTTGTTCCGCCTTTGCTGGCATAACTATTCGTTGTTTGGTTCACCTTGTTTTCAGGTACAAAAAAGTACGAGGTTACATTCTGTTTACCGTCAGGTCCTGGCGCAAGGTCTTCGTCATTCAAGAATTCCAGCACTTCGCCAAAAGTACCTGCATTACCCGAACTATTAACGCTGCAGTTGTTCTGATTGCCTGGCAGGCCCATACCTTGATTTTCTACGGGTTGCATAATTGCACAATTGGCATCTTCTTCCTGGGAAGACACTTGAAACATAAAGTTAAAAGTATAAATATCCGCACCGCACCCACTCGGGTCTAGATCATCAAGTGGAGAAATGTAATTTCCGCCACTAATAATTGTCGGGTCCCAGGTTGGAGAAGCCCTGCAAGTGGCATCGCTAGGACTGACGGGGGCTGCGAGCAATTCAAGTGGATCGTTCATATTACGCGTGCTATCCGTGCCAAAATCCTCGTACCCCTGTTCGCCGAAATAGACACCCTGGCCAGTTAGATAACGATAAAATTCAAAACCCAACTCCGCACCCTGGTAGGTATGGGTGCCCGTATTCACCCCATATTGTTGACATGCATTATTTCCATTGCGCACTTCATTCCAGCTGAGACCCGGTAATGAAACGTTCTCCAGGGCACCAAAAAAATTATTCCAGCCGGCTAAGGTGCTTAAATCCTGGAACCCGGAGAGAATAAAACCACCATTACTACACCCTTCGTCCCCTGGTTCGCAATTGTTGCTGTTCGCATGATTCATCATGATGCCAAACTCCGCCTCGTCCTTAATGGTTACAGCGGTGCCGCCAGCAACAAAGAGTTGATGATCCATCACCTTTTTCAGAATCGCGATATACACTTCTAGACTGGAGTAGTTACCATTTTTACGAATCGAATCTCCAGACAAATAGGATTGTTCAGTCAGTAGAGCTGTTTCTTCAACCAGGGCCCCGCAGGCTCCATCCGCTGCGGTATCCTCACTATCACTACAAACAGTATTAGCAAGGTTTGGCCGATAGTCTAACGACAACATAATCATCGGTTTATCCGTCACCGTCGCATTGGTGTTCAGATAAATGTCGGTATCGTCCGCGTTGGTGACGCTGAAAGCGAATAGGCATATCAACGTGGCCGCCTTGCCCGCCATTAAATTTTTGATCTTTGTTATTAAATTCATTGCGTTATTCTCTTTAATCATCAATTGCAGAATGTTTTGTTGATTGCTGCGTAGGCTAAATTAAAAAACAAGCTCCATTGCACCAGCGACTGTCTGTGAGGCCCCTGCGTTGTTGGCCGTGTCATCATAATGGCTGGTCATTGTGTATTGCGCAAACTTTACCGAACCGGCACAGGATGTACTCAACCACCGCGGCGCACAACCCTGATCAACTAATGTAATTTGCGCTTGGTGTTTTGCGTTAGTCAATTCGGCCGGCCAACCTTCGGCTGCAGTAATAGAGGTCGCGTCACAACCAGTGAGTCCACCATTATTGGTCGTGCAGTAAGAAACCCCGTCATCATCATTCAAGTCCACAACATTTGTACTAATCGTAAACAACGCATCGAGAGCGGACTCAGAACGATTAAATGCAGTATGTTGGCTTTCATAGTTTCTGGAAACCGACAGCTCTAAAGCGCTCATCCGACTGGTGTTGAGGGTGATTAAAGTTACTGCAAGTAAAATTGCCATAGTGGTAAACAGAGTAGCCATTCCTGACTGTTTTTTAATCTGCCCCTGGTAAATTTTAGGTAAAAAAGTTTTATTGTGATTCATCATTGAAACCTCTATTTGATAATGTCTAGAGCTATGTTTTGAATACCTCTATTTCGTAACTTTACTGAAGTCGAAAATACCTGACGCCGATAATGGTCATTAAAAGAACCGGCGGGGGGAATGGTGATATCCCCCAATGTGTACTGTTTAGTATCCGTATAGGTCGGGTCAATTTTGCTGCTGCGAACCAACACGTAAACCTTAGCTGACACAATTCCTTGGGCTTCTGCAGTAGAGGGTGTCGATACGAAGTAATTCGGGTTGCTATCGGGGGGCGTGGAAGCTAAGCCATCTACCATTTCATTATCAATTCCCCAGGTAATATGGAAATATTCAACACCTTCTGCAATGCCACCTGCTTCTGTATCTATAGATAGCGTATTGCTTCCACCCAGATTTTGCCCCTGGAGTGTCTTTCGAAATAAAACCGGGACGTCATCATTGGGTTCCTGATTAACATAATAAATATTGGCGAGATATTCCCAATTGTCTGCATCTGCAAATCCCCCTCCTACAGGATTACCTGGAAGGTTATGTATAATCATTCTTGCTTGACCATCTGGCAACGTCTGTAAATAAAGCTCACCATTGATTAAAGGACCCGACGGTGCCTTGACTCTTTTTACTGCCAGAATATCGGTAAATGTCGACCCACTGTTGCCCACTGTATATAGAGTGCTGCTATTGATACAACTAAAAACCCCGGAAGCAGCAGCTGCAGTGACTTGACTAAGATTCTGGGTCATGGAATTGGTCTCGGTTGCCCAACTCCCCCCCGCCGAACCACAATCTGCAGAAATGGCTCCCGCAACCAAAGAAGTATTTATTGCCGTTGAGTTGAGCACCTCATGCATAAAGCCCGACATCTGCAGATCCTTGGAAATTGCATCCAGGGCATATCTAGCGCTTTCTTGCAGCCGCGCTGTATTTTCATCCTGCTTATAACTTCGACTGCTCCAGACAAATGTTTTAGATACCACACCAATTAGAAGAAAGCCTATTAATGAAGAGACCATTAACTCAATCAGTGTAAAACCTTTAGATTTCTTATCTCCAGCTATACGCCGATTAAATTGCTGTTTTTTATTTATCCTAATCATCGATTACACATCCAGGAATATTTGCTGCCAGTGAATCCGTCGATAGACGTTATCATTTCCAGATGCATCATAAGCATTCGCTGCAGCGCCGGTACCGCAAGTAGACGCATTACTATTTTCGGGTATTGATTGACTTGGCAGTTGAGTCAGACCTCTCCACACAATCGCAATGTCATAGTTACCATCCCCCCCCCCAGCTGGCCGCTGCAGACAAACGGTGGGGTTTACTAGGCCGCCCGTATTTGACCCGCCCACAGTTTCCAGGCTGCCAATAAGATTTTGTTCCCATTCCCATATATCGAAGGCCGCCACCTGAGCTGGTGTACATACAGAACCAGCAACACAAAGTGTCCCTGGAGCCGCGGTTGTACCATCTAATATATTCGTTGTATCCCCAGGAAAATATGTATTGATGCCTGCCAAGTTGGACCTGATTCTTTCAACCAGGTTGTCCGCCAGATTACTTGCAGTGGATAGTTGTACAGCTTGGATATTTGCGGCCTTGGAGGTTTGCTGTAGTTTAGCAATCCCTACAACACCAATAAGCATTATCACCATGGCAACCATAACTTCAACTAACAAGTATCCATGTTGCCTGGAGGAATTATTGGATACCTGATTATGAGATATACGCATTTACGGTGTGCAAGACTGCTGCGCTTGAATTACAGATTTAAAACTTTCAACCACCGGTCTACCTGAAGCAGTAAATGAAATGCGCTGACCATGATCAAAGTCTTCACCACTAACGCGCTCAGCATTTCGATTGTCACAGACTGCAAACACAGGACTACCGGTATTGATACGTCCATCGGCACCGTAGGTAAGATAGGGTCGCGCGGCGGAACTGGCGTTTAATGTAACTTTGTTATCAGCTACACCTACATCTACCACCGCGAGTAACGTATCCACTAAAGGGTCGTACGCGGCGGCAATGGTAGCGGATGTATAGACCAACCATCCATGTGACCAGTCCATAAGCACGGTAGTAGCTCCGCCACAGGTAGGTACAGACGCATGCACATTGCCGGACCGACACAGCGTTACCTTGCCTTGTGTTCGCTGGGCCTCAGATCTAGCCCGAATCATGGAAGCATGGATGGTATCTGAGGCTTTAGTCAGTCGCAGTCCCTTAATCCAGCTTGAATATTCTGGCGCGGCGAGACTCGTTATAATACCAATCAGGGTCACCGATACGAGAAATTCAATTAGCGTAAATCCCTCGCATCTAGGCGTTTTAATCGTGTTAAATGATTTAGTCACTTCCCCCCCCCAGGGTAGAGCATTATTAGATTTATACTTGAGCAGTTGAAACAGAGTTGACTGTCCGATTACATTAATTCAAATACTGACATCTTGAATTTTAGTTGCTTTTATATCCCCAATTCGTGTGAATATATAACACTTATTATGCTAAATGGCAAACTACAAGATCGGTTGTGCTGGGACGTATCAGTTGTACTGCCTTTAAATATTATGTCTTAATATCAGCCTCTTACGTCATTTTCTATGACGCTCCTAGGTGCTAGTAAGGATAAAATCAGGGAAATTGTTACAAATTGTAACAAATCAGTTTGAGGAAGTTTTGTGTGAATCAAATACTTATTCATACTCAAAATTACAACACTAACTCCAGTCTAGAAACCATCCATGGAGTCACGAACGAAACATCAGCAGTTCATATCCTCTCTTGATACCAAATCATAACTAATCCGGCATTGTTGCTTTTATCATTGTATTAGACCGAGAGCAGACCTCTCATAAGTCACCGCTCCTGCTCTCAACCCGACCTACAAAGCGCTAGGGATATTTTGTTGGCACAAATGTCTGATCAGCCATCGGTGGGCGGACATATCCTCCCTTGTTTTTGCGGGGTTTAAGCTTTGGTGCCTTGGTTTTTACTTCCTGATAAGGAATAGCGCTAAGCAAATGACTAATGCAGTTAAGTCTTGCATGCTTTTTTACATCCGCATCAACAACAAACCAAGGTGCTTGTTTAATATCTGTATGGGCAAAATTATCATCTTTAGCCTTTGAATATTCCACCCAACGATCTCGCGATTCCAAATCCATTGGGCTTAATTTCCATTGCTTCGTTGGATCCAATCGGCGGCCCTGAAAACGTTTCTCTTGTTCCTTGTCGCTCACAGAAAACCAGTATTTGATTAGCTGAATACCACTACGCACTAACATACGCTCAAATTCCGGACACGAGCGTAAAAACTCCTGGTACTCCTCGTTGTTGCAGAATCCCATCACCCGCTCTACACCAGCCCTGTTGTACCAGCTGCGATCCAATATAACCATTTCCCCAGCAGCGGGTAAATGTTCTGCGTAGCGTTGGAAATACCATTGGGTTTTTTCCCGTTCAGTGGGGGCAGGTAAAGCCACCACTCGACATACTCTCGGATTCAATACCTGTGTAATTCGTTTGATCACACCCCCCTTTCCAGCAGCATCCCTTCCTTCAAAAATAACGACTACTTTAAGGCCCTCATTCTTTATCCATTCCTGCAGTTTGATCAATTCGATTTGTAATCGAGAAAGCTCAGCTTCGTAGAATCTATTAGAAATTCGTCCATTCTTTCTAACACGTTTTAGTTCTGTTTTCTTGCTCTTACTGTTTTCACTGGACTGCTTTTTTTTAGCCATGAATGATCTCCCATTGGTAATTGGATCCGTTAAAATACTTTACGCGCCTGCGAATAAAAATCTATTTCCGTTTTTTCATAAGTCGTTCTACCGCAGATTTGGAACGCTCGACTATCTCTTCAACCTCACCTTCTCCATCGATCTCGATAAGTATGCCAGCGTCTCGATAATAGTTGATGATCGGTGTCGTCTGAGCATGGAATGTTTTCAATCTAGCCTGAACTGTTTTGGAGTTATCGTCTTCGCGCTGATAAAGAGAGCCGCCACAGCGGTCACATACTCCTTCATTCGCTGGAACGTTGAATTCAGTATGAAAAGGCGTTTGACAGTCACTACAAATCAATCGACCAGATATACGTCGCACGATCTCTGAGTCGGATACGCGGATATATACTGCCCCCTCAATTGAACGATGCTGTGAATTCATAATTTCTGTTAACGCCAGTGTTTGTGACAACGTTCGTGGAAATCCATCAAGAATAAATCCAGAAATAGCATCAGTTCTCGCCAAACGCTCTTCTACCATAGCTTCGGTCACATCGTCGGGAACCAATTCGCCTTTTTCCATATAACTTTTTGCCACCTTACCCAGGTTCGAATTGTTATTTAGATTTTCCCGAAACAAACTGCCTGTAGAAATATGAGGGAGCTGAAAATGTGCTTGCAGTTGCTCTGCCT
Source organism: Phascolosoma agassizii (assembly GCA_035593235.1). Taxonomy (NCBI): domain Eukaryota; kingdom Metazoa; phylum Annelida; class Sipuncula; order Phascolosomatiformes; family Phascolosomatidae; genus Phascolosoma; species Phascolosoma agassizii. The sequence continues at coordinate 3,417 of JAVJHY012255321.1, read as the reverse complement.
GAGTACCCTTTCCAGATCCCGGCCCTCCAATAAGAACTAAATTAAATTCACCGCTCAGCGACTTTTCTTTTGAAATCCTGCTGTCAGAACCCAAGTTCAAAATTTCAACATCCTGGCCAGACGATTTCTGGTGATCACTGCTACCAGCATTTATCCCATTCACAATACCATGTAGTGCCCGGGAGACATTATCCAGTGTATCGTCACCATCCACTATAGCCAATCGATTGGTTTCTTTGTAATACCCTAGTATTGGTTGAAGCGCTCGATTAAACGCTCTGATCCGAACACGAATTAATGCCTCGATATCATCCTCACGAATCTCAAGAGCAGAATTGCATATGTCGCACACCATGGGGTTTATTGGAGGATGAAAATCAACATGATAAGGTGTTGCACACGATGTGCATGTGCGCCGGCCGAGTAGTCTTTCAGTAACAATTTCGTCAGATGTCTGTAAAAATATCACTGCATCCAGCGAACGACCGCTATCTTTAAACTGCTGATCGAGAAACTGCGCCTGTTCTAGAGTTCGGGGAAACCCATCTACCAGAACGTTCTCCTCCGTGGGAGTGTGCCACAACCACTCGGCTACCACCGCATTAACAATCTCGTCGGGAACCAACTCACCACGTTTTACGTGCAAATCTGCCAGATAGCCGATGGCAGAATGGCTTTCAATATTGATTCTCAGCAGATTGCCAGTAATCAGTTGAGAGAATTTAAACTCTCTCGCTAACTGCATTGCGTGGGTTCTTTTTCCAGCGCCTGAAGGTCCAATTAGACAAATGTTCATAGCCAAATTATAGATTGGCGCTAGCCTAAATCCAATCGTCTTAGCGAAAATACTAATTATTACTTATCAATGTACTGCCTAGGTCACTATGGCTGGGGGGTAATTTATCGGTGAATTTTCGAAGCCATCCCTAACAATGCCATGGTTTCCCCCGGAAATCATTCAATACCGACCGGGTTCTCATGTGGATTACACTGGCTAGGGGTGTCATTGCGTTGCAAAAAGGCAATGACGTTTTAGATGGTGGGCGGCGTTAAATTGACAGCAGGATTAAAGTTTAGCTGTTAATACTAGGGGTAATACTGCTTTGCCATCGACTTAGAGATCCGCGAACCTCTGTTCATGGCGGGTGCTAGGGGAATTTCAGCAGGCCGAAGCTGCCAAACAGGTAGAGCAACTAGTTGCGACCTGAGATGCTTGATTTATCCAGTTTAATCTCGACAAATGAACTGTAAAATTTAAGTCCAGAGTTATACAAAATAATTGCGATGATAGATGATATGCGATCTAACCTCACATTAGTTTAAGCAGTTTTTCGATTCCTGGTTCAATATGATCTGTTGGGATAGAAGAAAAACCCAGTTTGAAAAAATGCTGCGGTTTATGAGTACCATGAAAAAAAACCTCCCCAGGTTCAAACAATATTCCGTCCTCTTTGGCGCGCTTGAGTAATTTTCCTGAGTCTAGATTTTTCTCACCTTCTACCCAAATTGCTGAACCCCCGAAGGTAGGGCGTTGATTGGATCCAGGAAAATTTTTCTCAATCAAGTCACCCAGCAGGGACCATCGTTGATGCAGGGTCTGGCCTAATCGACTGATTAGAGCGTCGTGGTAGCCTCTTTTGAGAAACTGAGCAATGATAAATTGATTATTGCTGGGAGGATGTCGCATCATCAGGCGGCGCAGTGCTCGTGCCTGATCGATAAATGCTTTTGGGCCCACCATAAATCCGAGTCGAATCCCCGGTGCCAGGGTTTTTGACAAGCTGCCAACGTAAATGACACGACCATCCTGATCCAGGCTTTTCAATGCCGGTGTGGGTTCTCCCACATAGTTAAACTCCGACTCGTAGTCATCTTCGATTACCAGCACATCATCCTGTTGCGCACGTTCCAATAATTCCAGACGTCGTGACCTAGGCATTGTAACGGTGGTGGGATAGTGATGGCTTGGTGTAGTGTAAACGCAATCACAAGTGGCAAAATGCTTGTCGGGAATGAGTCCTTCCTCGTCTACAGCCAGGGCGCTAAGTTTTTTGCTAAATACGCCAAAGGTATTTTCAGCATCAACATATCCTGGAGATTCAAAACCCATAGTGCGGTCATGATTTAACAACAGTTGTGCGGCAAGATAGATGCCCTGTTGTGCTCCCAAAGTTACCAGTATCTCCTCGGGGTTTGCCCATACGCCGCGGCGTGGTAATAGTTTCTTGTGAATCTGATCAATCAGTTCGGTATTGTCCTGATCGATCTGATCTTTAGCCCAGTGATGAATGGCGCTAATCGCAGCCGCTTCACGGCAACATTCCCGCCAATCAGAAATCGGAAAAAGTTGTTGGTCATACTGGCCGCAAATAAAAGGGTAGGGATATTTGTTCCAGTTTGCGGGTTTGGTATTTTGCCGGTATCGCTCAGGTTTGATGACCAGTTTGTCCTGCCATGACACGGAGGAGGAACGTGATGTTCTGTTATTTGTCTGCTGTACCCTTCCTTTTAATATTGCGCCATTTACAAAAAATCCGCTGCGCTCTTTCGAAACCAGAAAACCTTCATCGACCAGATGCTGATAAGCAAATACCACCGTATTTCTTGCCACAGACAGCTGACGCGCCAGTTTTCGGCTGGATGGCAGCGGACTGTCAGCGGCAAGATGGCCATCAAGAATCGAATTCACTAACATTTCCTGAATTCGGGTCTGCAAGGTTCCCTGGTTATGATTAGGAAGTTGGAAAAGGTATTCGGTCAAACTGAACCTTCATAAATTATAGGATTGGGCCTAATGCTACGATACCGCTAACGTTAAGATAAGAAAACCCTTGAAACCACTGTTTAATAGTATAGATTGAGACTACCCGCACTGATTTGACCTGGAAATTCAACGAATTGTCATCCCCCACCACTTTATTTCAATAGCACTAGCAGAATGAGCATTCTAACAACCTGTATCGGCGCCTATCCAAAGCCCGAGTTTGTCAAACTTCCTGATTGGTTCACGCTGGACGATGGCCCCGATACGTCGGACCCCACTGCGCCTTGGCAGCAGGCTATGGCAGCCTTGGGAGATGACGCAGAGGCCATCATTACCAAGGGAATTGGTGAAGTCGTAATGGACCAGGTTGAAGCGGGAATCGACATTCCCACAGATGGTGAAGTGCCACGGGAAAATTACATTCACTACCATTGTAGACATTTGCACGGATTTGATTTCATTAATTTGACTAACAAGGAGGTGCGGGGCGGAACCTATGCGGCTAATTTTCCAAGATGCGAACACTGCCAATTTGACCCAGGAAATGTCTGACAAGCTAAACAGCAGGAATTATCCGGGGCTTGACCTCACAACTAGAATTCTACCCAACGAAACCCACTTCACGATTATTGGGGCTCTAATTGCCCAGGGCT
>JAVJHY012254247.1:0-24997 GCA_035593235.1 Phascolosoma agassizii | reverse complement strand
GGGAGAGACCTCATACTACTTAAACAATGGAAAAGAAAAATAAACAACAAATAGAGGCTCAGAAGAAAGATACAAAAGCGTTTTTAGACTTAACATATACTATTTTGGCTGTATGTGGCATAGCGTCCTATTTAATGGGCAATTTAGCATATTTATTCATTGGATTTTTTATTATGACTTGTAAGTTAGTTTTAGGAGATACTGAACAATGAACACTACAAAGAAAATTAAAGGAGGAATGATTTTAGGGAAATCTAAGGACTCTATGGCGATTGTGAGGCTAAAGTTCGAGGCAGAGCATATTGAGAGAAATACTAAGAATTATCTCTTAGAAGACATTAAAGAGTACTATAAGTTCACTTTCAGTATTGAGAGCAGAGAGTTTATAATTCGGTCTTATGATGATGTGATTAATTATGTGGATTTAGATAGGAGAATTGATGTTGGAATTTTAAAATCTGTATTATGTAGATTTAATGAGTATCATTTGAACGATTTATTGGCAGGTACGAAAAACCAAATCAATTATTTAAGAAAACATAATATTTCAAATTGGGCGAATGATTTTGATAATACTTGTGATAGTTTAGCAAAAGTAGATTTATTAGTAGATAAGGGATATAAATTTGGTTCTGGTTGGTTAGTTCGAGAATTATCAAAGGAAACAATTATGGCTATGAAAAAAACATTAAACGAGGTATTTACAAGATGAGTGATATTGTGAGAATAGGAGATTTTAATTTAATTAGTTGTAGTTGTGGGAGAATGTGGAACATAACTAAATTCAAACCTTATTACTCTGGAGACTCTGAACCAAATAATTTTACATATGGAGTCCACTCAATTTATAGTTATGATAATTGGTTTTATTTTAAGTGTACTTGTGGAGTTGATGATAGATATATTGGAAAACTTGAACAATGGGGTTAGGAGATAATTAAAGTGAGTAGTGAGGATATGTTTAAAGTTTGTATAATGTATGATTTAAAGGGACTCTTTGGCTATGAGAACAAAGGAAACCATAAAAAACCATACATTTATTTTCATTCCAGAAAATTAGAAATAATTAAATTTATTTGTGGAGTTTTGAATGATTATGAGATTAAATATTGTGTAATGAATCGACAAAATGGGAGTTCAGAAATTAGAATCCAGTATAAAAAGAATTGTTTAAAATTTATCAAACAATTTAGATTTTATCAACAATTTAATACTGAGGAGATAAATACTATGGAAAAATATTGTAATTCGAAGAATTTAAGGATTACACAATAGACTTAAATAGTAACAACACATAGAATAAATATGGTAAAAAAATCAAAACCTAGCAGATACGACATTAAAGGAGTTCGATGGAATGATAGTTATGGAAATACTTATCACAAAACCAGAGTAACGGCATATGATAAAAAAGGAGAAACACTTTACACTGAGGCAAGTAATTTAAATTATGGGTATGGAGATACTTATAGACAAACTGGTGCTGATATGATTTTCAAAGGTAAAACTAGTTCAGAAAATTATAATAAGTTAAGAAATGAAAAAGTTACATACGATGTAAAAGATGTGAATAGAAAAAAGGATATGTTTATCTAAAATGGCTACAAATCAAAAAGTAATAAATTCGTTCTACAAGGGAGAACACAAAGCAGAGTCTGGCTCATTATCAATTTCAAAAAATGGTAAGGGAGATAGTGCCTTATACTCATATGGGACACCTATTGCCTATAAAGAGAGTGGAAAAAGTAAAATCTATGTAGTAGATAGTAAATTTTCTTCAACGACTTCTAAGCAACAAAATATGGTTAAATCTGAATCCGGTTCAGATTATGTTTCTGAAAAACTAAATCCATTTAAGGAAAAAATTGAGAAAGCAGGATTTCAAACTGGTAGGTTATAACTCTACAAAATGAGAAGATAATAATATTATTGTATTCTCAAACATTTTTTTATTAGTTACAACAAATTCTAATTCGTTCGATTTTTTATTAATTCTGAATCCTAATGTTCCAAACACTTTATTATTTTTTAACATAACTGAGGCATTTGTTCTACACCTAAATATAAAATCTTTAATTGTTTTTTTATGTTCAATATTTTCATAATCTAATATATTCTTATCAAATTTATCTACATTTGAGATTAAAATTCCAACTACTTTTAATTGATTTTTATTTAATGTTTTTAATAATTTATTTTTATTATGTTCTTGATTATTAGCAATTATAGAGTCTGAGGTATGAGTAATTACATTTTGAATAGATTTTCTAATGTCTGTACAAATTCGTTTTAAATTAACTCTGTATGCTACTGAAATCCTAGTTAAAGGAAATTTTGTGACATCTACTTTGTATATTTCATCTAAGTTATCAAAAATTGCTAATTTTAAAGCCATCATACAAAGTCTTTTTTTAGATTTTTTATATTCAGATATGAATTGTTTAGTCATAGGCATTTCTGTTTGATGGATTAATTTACTTAACTCTTTTTCAAAATCATCTAAAACTAATACACTATGTTTATCAAAAAATTTAGTATTAAATTTTCTAGTAACTAAAAAATATCTAATTAAATCTGAACAATATGATTTTAAAGATTTGATAAAAATATTTTGTTCATTTGGTCTTAATTTTGTTCCTGCTACAAAAGTTACATTATTGTCATATAATATATATCCAAATCTACGACCAATAGTTTCAGTATTAGTAAAAACTCCCTCTATGAATTGTTCAAAATTAAAATCATTTGAAACATTCCCTAAAAATAAAAATTGATTTCCAAATAAAATAGTCTCCCCACTTGCTTTTCCACTTGCGAATTTTCCTTGCTCTAATGGAGTATTTAAATTTTTTAATAATCCAGATGTCCCATTATTCTTTTTTATTAATTCGTTTGTCTCATCAATTAAAATAGAATCATTTGTGTTTGAAACTTTACCACTTACCCATACATTTTTTGTAGGGTTACTATATCCATAAATTCCTGCCTCAGAAACATCTTCGACAGACTCACCAATAACTCCTAAAATTGAAGATTTCCCTGTCCCTCCTTGTGTTAAAATTATTTTGTGGTCATTGTAAATCATATATTTATTTCCTTTCATTACAAATAATTGAGTTTTTGCTATGTCCATAATCCTTGTGTCAAATAATGAATCAGCACTTAAAGTATTTTGGAATTTTTTAGTTAATGAATTATAACCTAATTCTACTAAATATTCTTTAGCCCATAATTTATTGTCAAACACTAATTTTTTTAAATGGATTTTATTTTTATTTATGTATAATTTCCGACCCTCTTTATTTATTTCTTTAAAGAATATTTCTTTGATATTAAATGAAATTGAATTTTTTTTAGATGAGGATAATTTAAAATAAATATCTCTAAATGAATCCCTACATTTTTGTAGATTGTGATTTGTGTTTGTGTCTTCAATATCTACAAAGTCTAAAGATTTACCTACTATAAGTTGGTTCTCGTAAAGTTCATCATTTGTAACATAAGCAAACCTACTATTAATTCCTTTAAGTTTTAAAATATAAAAATTAATTCCCTCAAAATAAAAATCATTAACTAATGTATTATCATCAGTTGTAATTCTTTTTTCAACAATATAATCTTTTTCAGTATAATTTTTATCATTCACTTTTTCATTTCCCCTAATAACATATATATCTGAATTAAAACAATAATAATCCATAAAATAATATAACTTAAATTATCTATAATCTTAATTTCATTCAAATAAGAAATTAATAAATGAGTCATTAAAATACCCCATAATAAACTTAATTTTTGTTTATCATTCATTTTGATATATACCAATTAATAAATTTCTTGAAGTATTTTTTGAATACCTTAACTTCCTTTTATTATTGTATATATTGAATTTATTTTTGATAACTAAAATCAAATCAACTTTCATTAATATATTATTTTCATATTCGCAATTATACGAGTAACCAAATAAATCATCATACTTATTTATTCTTAAAGATTTTTTTTCTAAAGATTTGATAATTCTATATTTATTATTATTTCTTTTTTTTCCAGATAATTTTAAAAATTCAACCATATCTTTTGATAATGTTTTAGAAATTTTAATGTTATCATTACTGATTTTTCCCATAATAAATTTTGGATTGTATGGTTTATAAGTATGACTTAGTAGTGTATAATTTTCACACTTAATGAATATGTTTATAAACATTAATCAATAGAAATATGTATCGAGTAGTTGAGACCTTGTATAAGGTTGTATCTCACTAGTTCGACTAAATAATGTAAAATGGCTAACGAAAACCAAAACACAAAAGTAGAAAAAGTAATTATTGAAGTAACTAAGGAAAATGTTACTGGTAAAGAGGGATTAAATTTGTCTGATTTTAAAGGAGTAGATTGTAAAATCGAGTCTGTACAATTAAGACAATTTGGAGAGGGTAAAGATGTAAGATTTGCTTTTGAAATTTTATCTTCTGAATTTGAATACTCTGGATTTGATAAATTAACAGGTAAAGCATATGTTAATTGTTGGAGACCAGAAGATGAAAAAGAAACTGCTATCTCAAAAGATTCAGTATTCAATTTCTCAACAAGTTCAAACTCTGTTGCTAGTAAATTATTAAAGTACTTTTCAGTTGAACACCCATTAGATTTAGTAGGTAAAGATTGTGAAGTTAAGAGAGTTATTGATAATAATTCAAAAGAAAAATTAGGGATTTATTTCGGATAATCCGATTTATTTTTTTAACAAAATATTATAAAATAAAATAAAAACATTTCAAAAAAATGGAACAAGAAAATACAACAACAAATAATGAAAATGAGTCAAGTTCAACTGGATTAGCAGTTGTAAAATCAGTAGATGATTTGAAAGGTCAGTTATTAGTGACTAGTCAAAATAAAGAAACTAAAAATTTACCTAAGTGGAAAATTAAGGAATTAATGGACTTCAAAGACAGAAAATTAGGAAGTTTAAAATCTCAATTACGATTTCTAAAATCAAATAAATGTGATGAATTTATTCAATTATATTCAGAGGATAAAGAAAAATTTAATAAGTTAGTTAGTGAAGAACATAAATCTTTAAATTTGAGAGTTGAGACTGCTGTTAAAAATATTAAAGAACAATTAAAATTAGAATATATTGATTTAATAAAAAAGTCTGGATTAAAAGAAATTAAAAAAGAAGTTGAGAAAGATATTTATTTTTATACAAGTCACTCCTCAAATATGAATGAAATTTTTGATAATGAAATTAATTACGATGATTTTAGAAATGTATTAAAATCTGATTTTACTGATTTTAGTATTTATGAGTCAAATAAAGATTTAAATTCAATTATTAAATTAAAGTTTGAATTATTATCTGGTAAATTTTTTAAAGATACTGAAACTCAAATTGGAGATTTAGAAACAACTTTTGAAAAATCATTATTATTTAATGACTTAGGAGTTGCTTATCAAATTTACGAACAATTAGAAAAAGCAGACAATTTATTAGAAAAAGTTTCAAAACACGAAACTCCTAAAGAGTATATTGATTTTGCTGTTTATGTTGTTGAGGACAATTATAAAAAATTAGTTCAACAAGTAGAGGATTCTAAAAAATATGAATTCGACAACTAATATTTCAAAGGACAAGAAAAAAATAAAATCATTTAGATTTAAAATTAATAGGAATTATCCTATTCCTAATTTAAATTTAAAAGAGTTCGAGGTTTACAAATGAATTACAAAGAACAAAAGATATTTGGATTTAAATTATTTAATGCTATCAAACATTTTAAGTTTGATATGATTATTTCTGAATTAACAGATTTAAGATTTGCTAAGCGAAATGGAGATTTATATATTTATTTCTCATATCATAATTCTGATTTTAGAATGAGTAGATTATATGAAAAATTACCTAACTCAATTACTCATAATTCTCAATTAGCAGGAATTTTATGGGACAATATTGAGAGAGTTAAGTTAGAGAAAGGATATAGTTATGGTTGGTCTGGTGGTATTGAGTGGAATTCTTGCTATTCAAATTATGAATATGAGAATAAATTAGAAGAGGATAAAACTGAATAATGAAGTGGACTCAAATTGAAAGTATTGAAAAGATTGATGATATGGAATATTATGTTTATTTTCCATATGGAGTAACTGGCGAGGGTGCTAGGACTAAAATTACTTTGAAAACTTTAAAATATTTAAGAAAACGATTCAAAGGTTTCTATAATTTCGAGGTTGGAATGAAAATTTTACCTACTAGAGTTTTTATAGAATACGATGAGTTAAAACCAAAATTTAAAACTTATAGAATTATAGATTTAGTTATGGAGACTAAAAAATGAAGTTTGATAGAAGTAAATTTATGAAAGAACGGCACGAAGTTGCTAGAGAAAAAAGAAAATTCCATCAAGCATATTTTAAAGAAGATAAAAGTTATTCAGATTTTTTAAGTGAAACTAAAAATGATATTGATAATAGGATTGTTGCTTATGAGATTGACTTTGAAGTAGATTATTCACTTGGAGGAAATGACTTTAAAATTGGGAGACAAACATTTACAATTTATGCTTTAAAAGGTGTTGGTGTTGATGATGAAATTAAACAAGTTGTGACTGAGAGTATTATTAATTCAAAAAGTAAATCATCTGGAAATGGATTTTTTGATGGTTTCAAAAGTTCAATGGCTAGTGGAAGTCCATTTATTGAGGTTAATGTTACACCATTAATTCGTGGAGTTGAAAAAGTTGAAAGAGACATTCCAGTTGGAGCATATGAGGGATTAAGCAATAATCAAAAGTTTTATACTAATAATTTGCCGACTGAGATTACAATTAAAAATAAAAGTGGTTCAACTAAAAATAGTTTAGACTTAACTTACTATATGTAAAATGGCTGACTTTGGACAATTCACACCACTTGTAACTTGTAAAAAATGTAAGAATTTATTTGATTTTGGAATTATAAAAAAATGTTCAATTAATGGATATTGTGGAGTTTCAAATGAAGATAGTTCAGACAGAGAAAATTTTATGGTTTCAAATAATTTAGAGGTAAAATAAATGGGATATAAATATTGTAGTACTTGTAATTGTACAAGACCAAAAGAGAATATGTATTGTTTAAATTATAAAAATCACAAAGAATATTATTGCGATAGAACTTGTATTTTAGATGATATTTTGGGAAAGAAAAAATGATTAATGTAACAAACAAAGACATTGGAAAAGAAGTTAAGTATCTGAGTAAATCAGACGAACAAACTGGAGTGATTACGAGTTTTAATGATAAATTTATTTTTGTTAAATATCATAACTCTGGTTCAGTTCAAGCAACTACTAGAGAGGACTTAGAATACAATATCAGAGGAGATTATTGTTTTTCGTGTGAATATGCTAGAATTAAAAAAGATATGATGATTTTGATTAAAGATGAAGTTAAATACTATTTTTGTACTGATAAATGTTTAATCTCATTCATCACAAAAAAACCTTTAACTCTTGAGGAGATGGGAAGTATAGAAGTAACTGATGAATTACAATTAGCCGAAATTGAGGCTGAAAATCCAAATAGATAAAATGGAAAATAATATAAATAAATTAATTAAAGAAATTAACTCTAAACATTTAATTTCTAAAAAAGAACAAGTAGCAAATACAAATGTAAAATTAGGTGTATTTGATAATGAATTTAATTTTATTGGATTCAAAGTTGATACATTCTGGAGTTTATCTCAAGATGGATTTAAGACCCATACATTTAGTAATTTAGAAAATTTAATTCCTAATTTTTTATATGGGATTAGAGGGGAATGTAAACAATATAGATTAATTGATGGGAAATGTAAAACTCAAATATATGATTTTAATAATTTCAAAATGAACGATGTTTTAAATTATATTGTGGCTTTTAGTTTAGAAAATAATAACATTTTAGCAGTATATGAAATTAAACCATATATGAAAAAATCAAAGATGATTAAAACTTTATGTTGTGAAAAATCTAAAATGAATTTAGGAGAATTAAATTCTAAATTATTTTAAGATGGATAAATTAGAAAATAGACTTGATGTTTTATATTCAATTTCAAATGACATATTATTTGATGATGAGTTATTTAAATCAACTTATGAAAAAATTAAATCTCATTATAGATTTAGTAATTTAGAATTAAATTCTTATTGGATTCCACACCAAGTAAAATGTGGAAAAAATAAATAAATATAAAATGGATTTAGATAAAATAGTAGAAAAAATAAAAGGAGATTTTAAAGATGAATATGTTGTTAAAAAATATTCAATTAAATCAGTTTCATTTGATAAACAAGATAGAATTAAATTATATAAAAAAGGAATTTTTTCATATGAAATTTTATTAACTGATTTTGAGGCTAGACTTTCAGATATTGAAAACCATACAATTATGGATAAAGATAAAATTACTTTTGATTATAATTATTTTGATTATTTTAAAAATATGAGAAAAGATTTAGAACAGGCAAGATATTTAGAATATAAAAGAATAGATTCTGAAACTGAAACTAGAGTTAAAACTAGAATTTTTGGAGATGACTAAATTGGAAAAAGATATTTTAAAAATAGATTTAGATATTGAAAGTTATGATTCAGCAGTAGAGCAAATGTTAGAACGATTAGATTATTTAGATTCTAAAGAGGCTTTTAATATTGATAATATTGAGAGAATTGAATTTATCCAAAAGAGAAATTTTAGTTGTAGGATTTATTTAAAATCAGAAATTTCTGAAACTTTAATTATGGTTTTACAATTATTATTAGGTAGTGATTATAAAAAAGAAACTTATACAATATTGAGACATTTTAAATTTAAAGAACCATATTCAAATCGTAGTTACGACCAAAAACAATATGCTGATGGAGAATTTATTGTAGGGAAAATCACAAATGAAGTTTTAATTATTGAGTCATTAAAACTTATGAGGACTAAGCGATTACAATTTTTAAAAGATATGGCTGATGAAAAAATTTGCCCTATTTGTAAAAATACATTTAATTTATGGAGTTTCCAACAAGATGAATTAAGTTTGAAAGAATTTGAAATATTTGGACTTTGTAAACCTTGTCAAGATGATTTTTTTGGAGCAGATAAAAAATGAAAAAATCAGAAATAAAAAAAGTATCTCCAACTTGTGAAATTACTTTAAATAGTAATGAGGCAAGAAATATATTATTTGATTTAAACTCAAATATATGTAAAAATGATTTAAGTCCAGATTCTAAAATGTTAGTAAAATATTTAGTTGAATTAGTTGAGGCTAGTGGAAAATGAATAATTTTATTAAATTAACTCACTCAATAAAAAAAGGAGGAATTTATTATAATTCAAATATTGAAACTGATTTAGATTTATCAAAATCATCAATAAATTTATTTAGACAAATGAGTTATAAATTTATGAATAAATTTTCTCAGAGCATTCATCACATTAATTTTATGAGAGGTAAGAATGGAAATTTAACAGGGATTTATTTTGGAATGAGACAAAATACTATTAAACCAGAATATATTGATGTTGAATATTTAGAGGGATTAAAAAAATCATTTCCAGAAAATTTTAGTGAGTTTGAGGAGTCACTTTTAGTAATTGGAAAACATAATCAAAATAATTTATCAGAGGTAAAAACAAAATGAGTGATTTAAAAAAAACAGAAAAAATAAAACTTACATTAGAAGAAATATCTGGAGCGTTAAGATTAATTTCAGTTTTACAAAAAGATACAGATGTTATAGGGAAATCATTACACAATAGTAATGGAACATATATTTTTAATAAATTAATTACTCGAATAAACAAGTATAAAATTGAATTAAAAGATTTGAAAATCAAATTATTGGAGGAAAAATTAAAATGAAATTCACAGAACAAAATTATAACTTTATTAATAATTTATTAATCATATTTTCCTATTTAGGAATATTTATGTTATTTTATTATTTTTATTTAGATGACCAATTTATGATTTTAATTTTAACTATTAATTTAATGATGATTAGATTAGGTATGATTCAGAACGAATTAAAATATGGAAATATTGGGAAATGAATGAGGCTGAGATAATTGAATTTTATGAGTCAAGAGGATTTAAAGTAATTAATAAATCATCTAAATTAGAAATAAATATTCATAATGAAATTTTTATATTTCTTAGAGCATTTTATAGTTATGTGACTATTAAAGATTTAGAATTTAGTTTAACAAAAACAAAAAAGGTAAATGAAAAATGAAATTAATATTAAGTTCTGTAAATAGAAATTGTGGAGATTATACTTGTGAATATTGTTTGAAACCATTTAGTGAAATTATACAATTAACTTATTTTTCAGATAAAAAAGATATTCACGACAACGAATTAATTTACCATACTTTGGAAATTTGTGAAAAGTGTTGTCCAAAAATTGAGAGAGGATATAAAAAATTATTAAATTAAAATGGATATTGAAAAAACAGATTTAGGAATATTATTAGAAGATGAGGAACAAATAGAAAATGAATAAAATAATTCACACAGGACAATATTGTAAAGTTTGTAATTTAGCAGTAGATAATATTCGTACAAATTGTGCCTATTGTAAAAGTTCAAATTTAGGAAATAGATATAAATCATCTTTCGAGGAATGGTTGAAAAAAAATAATTTCAAAGAGCAAGTAAATAAAAGATACACAATTACTAGATTTTATTTATTTGAATTATATGAAAGAGAGAAAAATAAAAAATGAGTGAATTAAATAAAACATTTAGAAAAGTTAAAGTAAAAAAAAAGGTAGAAAAGATTATGGCTGAAAAACAAGATAAATTAAAACATAATGAATTAGAGAGTGATTATGAGGGCTATGAGAGAGCAGGAACTGAAAAATCAACAGATAATAAAATAATTCAAGATTTTAAATATAAAATTAGAAATATTTTGAAAAATCCTAAATTAAGTCAAATGGAAAAAAATTATGAAATATACGGGGTTGTTAAATAATGTCATATAAATTATTTTTAATATTATATTGGTTTTTATTAATTAATTTTATATTAATATTAAGCATAACATTTTTTTATTATTATGATATAAATACAAAAATGGACACAACGAGATTATATTTAATTCACGATGAAAATAGAACTCTTGAAATATTGGCTGAATTAAATTTGACCTCTGATGAATTTTATAATTTAGATTTAGAAAATTTCACTCTAGCAATTCAAAAAACATTTAGATATGATTTAATAAATAGTGATTGTAAATATTATTCTTATATTTGGGCTATGTATTTTAGTAAAAACGATTATGAAATTAAATATAGTAGTTCAAAATATCATATTTTTGTAACTGGATTTAAAGAATTTGAATATGTGATAGCAGACCAGAATAAAGTAAATGTAGTAAAATTAAATTAATAAATTTAATTTTTTTTAGCAGGCATTTTTAAAATGAAATATGTAATATATCCTACCGTAGCAAATATTGTTAATATTAATCCTATAATAATAAAATTTGTAACGAATATTGCTAGTCCTGGACCGATATAACTTAAAAATCCTCCTAAATCTGAACCAACTTGTGGTAATTCTTGTGTAACTTCCGATATTCCAGTTTCATTAACCATTTTAAAATAAAAATACTATAATTTAGTACGAGATTAGTTTTGAGATAAGTAGAAAAAAGTGTATATAATAATATAAAAGAACAGATTAAAAAAAAATTAGTAGGATTTAACTCCTACTAAGATTATTTCTTAAAAGCCCCTTTAACGGCTAATTGGATTAAGTAGAAGATTCCACCAACAATTCCAATAATTCCACCGGCAATACCTAGAGTAAAAATAAAATTTACTAATCCAGGTCCCATATTTCCTAAAAAGTTACCTAAGTCAGAACCTACTTGTGGTAAGTCCCCTGTAACTGCTCCAATTCCTGATTCATTAACCATTTTTTTAGATGAGTTCAATAGGGATTAAACCCTTTGAATAAAATATTATATCTTTTGTTCTTTTTAAATATTGTGGCAGTGATGTCACGACCGACAAGTATTTAAACATTATTAGATATTTATTGTTATCAAATGGTTAATTTAAATTACAAAACGAAATATATTTTATATCTGATGATGATTTTTATTTTAATAAATGGATTATTTTTATACTTAGTTGGAGAGGCTTTTCTATCACAAGAATTAAATATATTTATTTTTATTATAATTAATCAAATTTATTTAATATTGGGGCTAGTTTTTTATTTTCATTATGTAGAAATATATAAATTAAAATTAAAAGTTAGAGAATTGGAATATATTATAGGTAAAATTAAAAAATGAAACAAGATGTAAATACATTCAAAACAAAATTAGAAGAGATGACTAAATCGTGGCTGACAGCCAGAGAAGAATTGAGAAAAAATATTAAGGCTCAGTTAGTAAGTGATAAAATGATTATTGATTTAGAAAAATCTGCTAAGTTACTCACAAAACTAATTTCAGATAATCCTAGACATTTGAATGAATTAAAATATAAACAAAAGTGGATTATTAATATGAAATCTCAATTATTTTCTGATGAAAAATATTGTGAGAATGAATTAAATTGTAGAGAAATCATTAAAGGATTAGTAATTTCAGATTCAAAATCAAAAGAGAAAATTGAAAAAAAAGTTAAAAAGGTAAAAACAAAATGATGAAAAAATTATTAGTGTTATTATTTTTTATTTTGTCTATCAGTTCAACTTTTGCTCTGGAAGTTGTAGAAAGTACTGGACCTATTGGTTCATTAAAAGAAAGTTACGCCTCAGCAAGTTCAGTAAATATTAATTGGGATTTGATTATGGTTATTTCTGGGATTAGTATTTTTGTTATGATAATTGTAGGAGTGATTTGGTTTATTGTTGCTAAAATTGTTAAGAAAATTCAAGATGACAATAAATTAAAAAATGATTTATTATATTTTAAATATGTGAGTGATTTAAGATTTTGTAGATTAAATAGTGATTCAAGATTTAGAAGTAGAAACCCATTATTTGCTTTTCTAATTTACAAGAAAGCAAAAATTTATGCTAATACAACTGATGGAAAAAAGTTTATTGGATATTATGATGGAGAGTGCGTAAAAAAAGAAGGATATTTTATGATAGCCTTAGAGATGAGACACTCATTTTTCAAAAGAGAAACTGATGTTGTGATTATGCCGTACAAATTAAGAAATGCTATTATCAAAAAGAACGATGATTACACTATTGAAATGGCTTGTGAAGGTATTGATGAAGTATTATGTAGTGATTATTATTCAATTCCAATTTTGAAAAATAATGATAAATATGAAAAAGATTTTGCTGATAATTCAAATGAAATTATGGAAAACTTTTATCAAAAATATGTTTATACTGATGTGATTAAAGAAAATATTGATAGTTTCAGGACTCAAATCAAAACAGCAACTGAAATGAATGCTGACTTACAAATGAGTAAGAAAAAAACAAATAATTTACAAGAATAATGGCTATCACATCTTATTATTTAAAAAATCCAGTAACTAATGTTACTGAAGATTTTAACGAAATTTTATTATTAAGAATAATAAAAATCGCTAAAGTTAGAGATAGAGGATTGTATGATATTCTGGTTGCTAAGTATGAAAACTTAGAGAAAAAAGTATTTGATGAGAACTTATTAAAATGAAACCAAATACAAAAAGACACCCAATATCCATTATGGCTATTGAAAGTTTTAATCGAGGGACTAGAACAACTGAGGAATTTGAAGATTATTTATCTAAATATTTATTAGATGTTAGAAAACAAGAAAAAGTAAAATTAAAAAAAGCATACAATTTACCTCAAAAAGATTATGCTTTAGAAAATCTAATGTCAAATATGATTCAATTAGATTCAAAAGATGAATATTTATATTCTCGAAAAGAAATTATGAATAAATTTACAAATGAATATTACGAATTTGAAGAAAAAACAATGGAACAAAAAATAGAAACTAAAAAAGATTATTTAGATAATCCAGAAAAAGTTGAAGACTCTAAAAAAGAAAACTCTAAAGTTGAGAGTGTTGGAGAAGTAATTGGAAAAGGAATTGTTTTTATGTGGGTTTCATTATTCAAAATTACGGTTTGGATTTTTAAATTATGTATGAAATTTACAATGGCTTTATTCTCATCAATGGCTAAACATATGGATTCAGAAGTGAAAAAAGTTAAGTCAAAACCTAAGACAACTAAAAAGATAAGTTCTAAAAAAACTAAAAAAACTACAAAATCTAAAAAATGAAATATCCATTCAAATTCACAATAAAAGGGGAGGAGCAATATATTGTGGAAATTCCTACTAAATTTATTGTGGAATATTTTAAAATTAAAAATGAAGATTTTTTAGTAGATGTTTTTGAGGAATTAATCTTGAAAGATATTTTACAAAATGATTTAGAAACTACTAAAAAATTAAAAAGAAATGTTACACCAATGTTGAAAGAGTGGTTTAAGAAAAAGATTCAAGCCAAAGAAAATATTTCAGTAAATATCAAAGGAACTACGAGAAGTGGAAAATCAGTTGGTGGATTAGTTTTAGTTGATAATGTTTTAGAAAATTATGAGGGTAAAGAATTTGACACAGATACTATTGTGTGTGGAAATCAAAAAGAATTTAGAACTTCTTTACCGGATTCAGATTTTGGAGATATGAGACAAATTGATGAAAATGCTTTTGCTAATGTTGGTTTAGGAAGTATGACAGAAGTTCAACAATTAAAAGATATTCAGAATATTATTGCTAAAAAAAATGTAGGAACAATTTATATTACTCCTCGTATGTTTTTAGAAACTGGAGCAACTATTGGACTTTCAACTTGGGGAAAAGATGTTAAGAATTGGTTGTCAAGATATTTAGTTTATGATTTAAGAAGTTCATCAAGACCATTATTAGGTTATGTAGTTGTAGATATTGGAAAATTATTTAGAAAGTATGGTTGTTATTTGTATAAAGATTTTGGAGGTTGTACTAATCCAAATTTAGTTTCAGTGACTAAAAAAACTAAATCTGAATTAATTTGTCTAAGTAAAAAAGATAAATTTAACCATAAAGTTTTAAAATTAAATTCTGAATTAATTGATAACTCAACTTGTATTCCAGAGGAATTTCGTAAGAAACCATTAAAGGCAGTTGAGAAATTATTAGAACAAGATATTAAACAACAGCCTTGCCCATTTTATAGAGTTTGTAAACACCCTATGAATAAATATGAGTTGAAAAAAGATACTTGGATTGATAAAGAAATGAAAGGTGGACTCGATGAAAGAACACAAGAAAGATATTCAACAGCAATTAAATTACTTGCTGTACTAGGAGTATTTAATCCAGAGAATGGACAAATTATGTTAAAAGCAAGAGATGGAAAACAATTAAAATTAAAAATTAATATTAATCTTGGAGATGTTAGTTCAACTAAATTTACTGGGACTGAACTTGATGATATTTTAGTTGCCTTAAAATCTATGACTGATTTTAGTTTTTTAAAAGATTTAATTAAAAAATGTGGATTAGTAAAAGATGAAATATTTAAAACTATTATGGTTCAAGACTCAGATAAAAATTTATTTGAATTTATGGCTGAGATGGAGGGAGAAAAAACAAATGAGGAAAAACTTAAAGTTAAAAAACCAGTTAAAAAAAAATTATAAAATTAAAATCTCAATAAAATTTATAATTATTTCTTTTTTCATTTTCCACATTGGGGAATTTTTATTAGGTTCATCAAACAATGTAATTTATTACAAATTCAGTTATATTTGGTGGTTTTTGTTTGGATATTTCGCTAATCAAAAAGATAATGAAAAGTAACAATAAAAGATAACTTTATAAAAAATGAAACCCCTTTAAAATTATGTCTAAATATATTATGAGGTTAAATAATGAATATTAAGAAATTAATATTAATTTGTTTATTGGCTATTATGTCAATATCAAGTGTAAGTGCCGTAACTAGTTTAACTGGTTGTGGAAAAAATAGTGGGTGGGTTAATGGTGAAACATACACATTAGATTTTAGTACTATCCCAAATAGTAATCCTAATTCTTATTGCTTTTATATCCCAACTTCCCAAAGTAACATAGTTTTCCAAGGTACTGATAATACTATTGTTATCGAAGATATTGGTATGAGTAGATTTATTTTAACTGGAGGGAATACTAATGTTAATGGTATTACTTTTAAAGATTTTAAATTAGTTGATAACACTATTACTGTTCAAAGTTTTTTAGAGCCAAGTATGTCAAATGTTTATGGATATATTGGGGCAACTATTGAAAATGTGGAATTATCTGGGGTGAATAATTTTATTAGATTTCCATCAAATGCTAGATTTTCAAGTAGTACAATTATAGATTCAAAATTTTTAGGAATGGATAAATTAGTTAATGTAGTTCAAGCAGGTAGAACTTTTAATGGACTAAGTAATACTATTAGTAATTCAATAATTGAATTAACTGATTTTGGAGGAGTTAGTAGCCAAATTAATAATTTACAATTTAATGTAATTAATTCTGTAATGTATAATCCTCAAGGTGGAGTAATTTCAAACTTACTAACAAATAATATCAATTCCTATACAAGTTCATTATTAGGAGGATATATTAATGTCGATAGCGATAACAATAATATTGCTGATTTTCAATTAGATTCAAAATTTGTAGGTTCTAAGATTAGTCTTCAAGTACAAAATTTAAATTTCATTCAAGATTTTAAAGAAAGTACTGATATTTATGATTCACATTTAGATAATAATTTATCTAATATTTATCTTAATGAGGAAACATTATTGAGTTCAAATTTAGGAAGTTATTTTACAAATCCAAATGGAGAATTAAATGAGTTTATTGGAGATTTAAATATTGAGAAACAAAATAATTTAGCAATTAATACTGGAATTAATTGTGGAATGTATAGTTCTACTAAATGTATTATTACTGATACTAATAGTTTAGTTGCTGTGACATCAAATAAATTTAGAGGATTAATAAATGTTGGAGGAGGAATTATTAAAAATACTGATATTTCAAAATCAGCAAGTTCTAATTCAAATTTAATTTCAAATATAGTAGATACTTATATGTCTAATTTAGAAATTACTGAGAATTTATTTACTAAAAATGATGATAGAGTTGATGATGATAATAATGAATTAATCAATTTAAAAGTTAATAATTTAAATTTTAATAATAATGAATTACAAGTTATATATTCCTCTCTCCAAAGTTATGAATTTATGAATATTGAAAGTACAACTCCTAACAAAAATAAAATTACTGAAAATTACTTTCATCAAAATTCAGTAGCGTTTAAAACGACTCAACAAGTATTTAATAATTTGGCTGAGACAACATTTAGTAATAATAAATTAGGTGTGGGAATTGTAATTTCAGATAGTCCTAAAACTAATTTAGAAATAAATCCTTTAGTACCTATTGAACATTCTGGAAGTATATACTATTTCCAAATTGGAAATTTTTATGAAGATAATGTTGGTTGCGTAGATGGAGATAGTAATGGAATTTGTGATAGTCCATACACAAGTGGAGCTATTGTGGACCAATTCCCTCTGGCAAGTTATCCTTATGTTTATTTATCTCATTTAAGTGATGCTGTTTCAGTTGTAATTTCTGGTGCTTTTAATATTAATTTGAATATTGTAGATAATCAAACATTTACTTTAACAAATTTAGCAACTGATACAATTAATATTTCATTTAATCACGATTCAGATTTTCCAGATTTAACTTGTAGTTATATTGTAGATGGTTCAAGTATTACTGATTTTACTAATGTTGAAAATACTATTGAACATAATTTATTAATTAGTTCATTAACTGAAAAAACATATTCATATAGAGTTGAATGTTTAAATGATTTTATTTTTCAAGCAAGTCCAGAAATTACATTTGATGTAGTTTTGGATTCTGGAAATACTGGAGGGAATGATGGAAACAATACTGGGGGGACTGGAGGTTCAACAACTGGAAGTGGAGATATTAATGTTGATTTATTTTCTGGAACTATCAGTGAAACAAATGATGATGTTTCAACATTTTTAGGAAACATTATAAATTTTATATTTAATATGGCTGTACCATTATCAATTATATTTATTATTTTATTATCATTATTCGCTATAATAATTGTGGTGGCTTAAAAATGAGAAAACTTTATATAAATCAAAGTAACAATATAAGTATGTTTAAAAAAATAATAAATATTTTTATAGTTATGGCTTTATTAGTTGTATCTGTAAATTCAGTAGTACAAGATGAATTATACGACTATGAATTTGAGGCAGGAACTGGTTCAACAATTATAGATTCAACAAATAATAGTTTAGACATTCCTCATAATGGTATGTTTTGGACTACAACAAATGTTAATGATGTTTATGCTATTGACACAAATGGAGATAGTTATGCTGAGGGAATAGTTAATTTATTTGAGAATGATATGTTTTCACAATCATTATGGTTTAGGTCATACTCAGATAGTAGAGATTCAATCTTTTCTTATTTTGATAACTCAAATGATTTAGTTTGGAAAATTGAAGTGGATAGAGATAATAATTTAAACAATTTAAGATTAGTTTATAAAAATAGTTTATCTCAACAAATTACAATCTCAATAGATTCAGTAAATTTTGCTGACAATAATTTTCATCACTTGGCATTTTCATATGATAAAATTAATGAAGAATTTAAATATTATAGAGGTGGAGTTTTAAAAAGTTCATATCAAAATGTAGAAATTTACGCTCCATCAAATAATGTTTCATTTAGAATTGGGACTTCTCAAACAGGAGGGGAAACTTTTGATGGAATTATTGATTCTATGAGATTATTTAATTTTGTTGTAGATATGTCTCAAATTCAAGATTTATATTTAAATAATAATATTACTTATGTTGGAATTGTTGAACCAGAAGTTGTAACTCCAGTTGATACATATTTAGGATTTGGTTTAAATCCAAATAATTTTACTGCTACTCAATATTGTATCGAAGAGGGATTTGAAAAGTTTGAAAGTTATGAGTCTGTTGAAACATTAGAGCAAGATGTTTATACTTTTGATAATACTTGGAAATTAATTAATTTGAATGAATTTGTTATGATGGATTTAGTTTGTGGAAATAATCAACTGGCTGAGGCAAGTTTAGAAATTTCAATTATTAATAATCAATCACAATTAATTCAAGACCCAAATTTATATTTAGTGACTCCTTGTTTAGATGAAAATAATTTTATCCCTGTTGGATTTAATAAATATACAACTGACTTAAACAGGAAAAGACCTAATTATATTTTACCTCTTGGAACTGGTACGGCAACATTTAATCTATTGAGTAATACTAAATATGAATTTTGTTTAGTGAATGGAAAAATTAATAATTTAAAGAATGGTTTTAATACAAACTTTGATATTATTGATGTCACTAAACAAATTGAATTAGGATTAATCCAAACAAATGATAACACATTAAAATCATTATCTTTGAAATTAAATAATCAAGACATCAATAATTTTTATGCTCCATCATTTTGGGGAAAAACTATTGAGGGATTATTTCAATTAATTATATCATTATTATTAGGTGGAACTTTAATTGTAATTGGTCTAAAATCAGAGAGTGAGAAATTAGTATTAATTGGAGGATTAATTTTAATCACAGGATTAGGGGTAACGATGACAACCTTCGTGGGGATTTTATTATAAAATGGAAAATAAAAAAAATAACAACTTTTTTAAGAAATTAATATTAGGAATTTTCTTATTATTTATTTCAAGTAATATCATATATGGTGGAAATGTAGTATTTTCTCAAACAGATGTTATTAATGATAGAGCAACGAGCAGTTTAGGAAATACAATTTCATTCACTGGATTAGGTATATCAAATGATAAATCAATAGGTTCAACAACTGGAGACATTAAATTTGATTTTCCTGCTTTGGAACACGATACATTTTTATCATTTACGAATACTCAACCAAATGGAACTATAATAAATTTAGTTTGGTTTTTTGAAAATTCTGGTGAGGCTGTAATTCAAGAATTAACTTTAACAGAATTAGGTAAATATTATTTTTTAATTGAACCAGATTTTGAGGGTGAGGCAGGTTCAGTTTTAATTGATTTTCCAGATGGTTTTGTAACAGAAATTTATATGAATGAAAAAGTCCCACAAGGAATGTCTGGAGCAACTGAAATTTTAGTTGGAGCAATTACAGATGTTATTGAAATTAATATTGGATTTTGGAAATTAGGATATTATATTTTTATTATTGGTGTAATTTTAGCAGGTATTGGATTATTAATTGGATTTGGATTTAAATTAGTGTCTTGGGCTGAACAAATTAAAGCAATTAAAGAAAAAGTTGTATTCCATAAAGGGAGGAAATAAATATGGGTTTAATTAGTTCAATTGGGAATGTTTTCGATACACTAGGGAATGTATTTTTTGGATTTTTTGATTCAATATTAAATAATATATTATTCCCTTTCGCATTAATATTTATGACTATATTATTTTTTGTATTACAATATTATTTAATTAAATTATATGTTTTACTATTTGCTAACATAGGTGAATTAATTGTCAAAGCAAAAGGAATGTTAGAAATAAAAGAGTCTGCTTTCCTAGAATTAATGGGTAAAAAAAATAATGATTCATTTAATAAAAAAAAATAATTACATAAGTTTATATAATTTAAAGTAACAATATGAGTATGGTATCAAAACTATACTCAGCAGACACATTTTATGCTAAACAAAAAAATAAGAAAATCGCCACAGGAATTGTGGATAGTAAAAAATTAATGAAAGATAAATCTGGATTCTATTTAAATAAAAAAACTCCTATGGGGAAACCATTCAAACAAAGAGTTTCAAATTCTGATAAAGTCTATGCTAGAGATGAAGGTGTAACAAAATACTCTGAAAAAGCAGATAAGAAAAAAAGAAATTCTAGTTTCACAAGAGAAACTCCAAAAAAACACAATCCAAATGCTCACACCTCAGACAGGTCCACAAAAGGTGGAAAAGAAATATATATTTAATAAATTATATTTTTACATATAACTCTCAGAACTTAATCCCATATCTCTATCATCTTTCAACTTAATTTCTAAATTATAATAGTCTGATATTTCAATCGCTAACATATACATCTCATTAAAAAATCTTTCAAGTTCAGAATATAAATCTGTAATATAAATTTCACATTCAATTACTTTATTTTCATTAGATTTAGTTTTATAATTATATTCAATAGATAATTCTCTCCCTAAATTTTTATTATTTCTGAAAAAATATTGTTCTAAAATTAGTAAAGGGATTCCTGTTGTGTGAGGTCCTATGTTCGATAACTGGGACTTAATTTGCTTAAACTCATCAAATAATCTTTTTGGTAGTTTATCTTTAACTTGTTTACTTTCTAACTCAATTACGGCTCGTAAGGAGTTGTAACAATTAGTATATTTATTCTGGAATATTCCTTTTGATGAAATAATTTCATTTAATAATGTTTGTCTTAATTTACTCATAGAATACTTATTAGTTTAATATTTATATAGTTTTAGAATAGGACAACAAATTAAGGATATAAAAAATTTAAACTGAAAGTAAAAAATTTATCAAATATTACTATTTAACTCCTTAATTTATCTATGGTCTGTGAATTTTTTTAAAATTTCATCTAACCACTAAGAATAAGTTATATTTTGTTATTTATTAATGTTTCCAAAAAGAATAAGTTACTAAGCAATGGAGTAGAAAATAAAATACTCCTTTTGAAAACATATAAAGAGTTAATAAAAGATGGTAACTATTAAAACTTTAAAAAATTCCACAAACTATTAAGTTATTGTGGAACTGAATTTTTATCTCGACAATATATTATATATATTGTTATTTATTAATCTTTTGAAACATACCAAAATAACATTCCTAATAAAAATAACTCAATATCTATCACAATCAAGATAAATCCAATCAGTGCTAAAAAAAATTCATTATTCGACTTCCATAAATCCATTTTTTAACACATATTTTTGACCAAGAATATTATGAGTTGGAAATACTCCTCTCCTAAATTTTGATAATTTCATTAATTCATATTGATATTCTCTACTACATTTTTTACAACAAGTTTTATCAGTTCTTTTTTGTGGTAAAAATATATTAGGGCAATTTTTCATTACACAAGTTTTTTTAATTCTAATTTTTGCCATTTCCTATTTAGTCCTCCTTGATATTTCTTTCAATATTGACCATAAAATAATTAATCCTAAAACATAAAACAATAATGATAATCCAATCGCAATAGAAGTCATAATTGGAAATAAATCATATCCTGTTAATAGTTCTGGAAACAACCAACTATAAACAACATATAAAAATATAATTCCAAAACCCATAAGTTTAATATTTTCATCAAAATTCTCAGTTTGTAATTTTGCTTTTAATTCACTTCTTTTTATTGTTAGTGAATTAAATTCTTTTTCAGTTAAAGTTATTATTTTTTTCATTTTTATTTAAATTTTTTTATAATTACAATACACACATTTATCACTTCCAATAATAAATTTATGCCCTAATTCTTTACATATTTTAATTTTATTTTGTTTACTCATTTTTATTTAAATTTTTTTAGATATGTTTTCCATTTAACTAATCTCAAATTCATTATGGATTTTAATGTCACATATCTATCTACTCCAAGAGTTTTAGAGTGTCTAAAACCAATTATTCTATACTCTTTCCCCATAGTCACAACAAACAATATAATTACATCATTTGTCCTTTGTAGAGTCCTATTCTTTGGATTTGTAAAATCAAATCTCCCATAATCCAAACTATTTTTCTCTTTGTAAATTTGAAACTGACAACTTTTAATCTCAATTTTTTTAGTAATTCCATTCTTTGAAATTTCCAAATCATAATATTTATTTGGTTCATAATTTACTTCAAAACCTAAATCTATAAATAGATTTTTAATTTCATTTTCAACTATATATCCGTTATTTTTCATTTTCAGTCACTCACAATACTTTGAATTTCAAATAATTCTAAATGTTTATTAAATACTTTTAACACATCAACATTTCTATGATTTTTAATTTTATAATAAATATATCTAGCCATTTTCTCCTCATCACAAAGTAATTCATAATGAATATCTTCTTGAATAAAATTGTATATTTCAATCGTAATTCGAGAGTCTTCTGTTCTGAAAGTTTTATGAAACTTAGCAAAATCAGTCTTTAAAATCTTTTCTAATTTAACCTCATATTTATTTTTTTCCATTTTCTAATTTTTTAATTCTTGACTCTAAATCTCCATATACTCTAAGTAATCTAATTTGTACAAATGCTATATGAATTACAAATATACTTGTTAAAATCATATATAAAATATTAATCCATACAAAATCTATTGTCACATAATCAACCATATTTTATAATTCCTCTCCTTTTCAAATTAGCAATTTTATTTCTTAATCCTTTTTCTAAACTATTTCTAATCACATCAGACTGATTTAATTTGGGACTATGTTTTAATATTAATTTAATATTATCCATAACTTCACTATCAACTTTAACTGATAGTTTATTTGACTTTAATTGTTTTTTAACTTTAATTTGTTTATTCATTTATATTTTCTCCACTTCCAATTTTTCTTACTAACTCAGCACACATAAAAGGATTCATACTAACTCCAGAAAAAGCCAGACCTTTAATAATTCCTACACAAACTAGACCTCTTTGAAAATCATCTAAATTGTGAACTTTTTTCTCATCATCTAATGTTTCAGAAATAATTTTAATTAGTTCTGTTTTAGTAATTGATAAAACTCTATCCGAGTTATCATCTAATCCTAAAAATTTTATTTCAGTTTTTTTAATCATTTTAAATCCTCATAATATTATTACTTTCTTTGATGAAATTAATTCTTTGACTCACAGACATATTATCAATAATTTCATAACATTTATCTTTAACAAATTTTTCATTATTTTTTTTAGTACTCTCCATCAACTCAGATATAGTAGTCATTCATCAATTCTCCTAATTTTATTAATTTTAATACTAAACTTTTCAATTAACCACAAATTTGGATTCACTTCTGATAGTAAATTTTTAAGGATATATGTTGGACTTGCTACAAATCCATAATCTTTAGATAGTTTTTCTGAAATTTCAAATATAGCCATATCTTTAGTTCTACAAACAACAATATTCTCATAATCATTCAATCCTAAATCCTCAGATACAACAAAAGCAAATTTACTCATTTTTTGTATCCTCTAACTCACATTTAACTGAAAATGTACTTCCTTGTAAATGGAAGTGGTATCTAGCCTCATAGTCCTCAGTAGCAGGTGTAAACTTTATGTCTTTTACTTCTTTCAAATCAAAATACCCACTATTGAATATATAAGCAGTATTTCCACTCACTGAAATTTTGTGAACCAAATGAGTATTTATCTTCTCAATATGTCTCTCTAAATAATTTACTTTCTCCATCTCGTGTCTTTTCATCATTTCCTCAAATGATTCATTTACAATATTATTATTCTTTTCCATTTTATTTATATTCAATTACCTCAACATATAGTATAATTAATTCAGCCATATATTTAATTAAATCTTTATCTCCATCAGTGACTTTTAGTTGTAATGACTTCAATTTGTCTAATTCAGCCTTATACTCTACTCCTGTTGTCAATAATCCCATACTAGCGATGTTAATGTATGTCATTCTTAAATTTAAGATTCTTTTTATTAATGACTTTTTGATTAGTAGGCTGTCTGTATTAGCCAATTCTCTAATATTCATCATCTCTATCTTTAGTGTTTTTTCGATTAAATTATTCGTTTTTTCCATTGTTTATTAATTAAAGCATTATTTTGCTTTGAAAGTGGGATTAACCTCTT
>JAVJHY012253185.1:12993-25000 GCA_035593235.1 Phascolosoma agassizii | reverse complement strand
CAGACGCGATCCGCCTGACGGAATACAGCAACCCAGGAGGGCTGCGCGTCCGGCACGTCAACCGACTCGCCCTGCTTCCACGGTTGGTAGAACTCGTCGACCGGATAGCGGAACGACAGCAACTGCAATGACGGGTTGGGCGCAAAGCGCGCTTCGTCCCATTCTTCGGGCGGAACGTTCGACAGCGCATCCGCGGCCAACGGTTCAAACTCCGGCGCATCGAACGCGATGGACAATGCGTCTTCCAGCTGCGCAAGCTCTGCGAGGAACGCGCGGTGCGGCAAACCCCGTTGCCGCTTGACGAACCCAGAGAAGTTTCGGCCGAGATAGTTGAAGTTGGGATGCCGACTGGGGAATGGTCGCAGGTAGCGCGCGACGAGATCCTGGAACGAGCATTCGCCTAGCACGTGTTGCACCGCGCCGAACTCTCCCTGCATCACTTCGACAAGGCGCGCGAGGTAGCCGCCGTTGTAGACCTGCAGCATCTGCGCTGCGCTCATGCGCGGGTTCGGTTCGATGACATCGCCGCGAGCAATGTCGCGCATGGGCACGATCGCCTTCGCAGCCTTGCTGCGAATCGCCACGTCGGCGGTCTTCGCATGCTCGACGATGTGCGCAAACCACTGCTGCAGTTCACGCAGCTCCGGCAACGCGGTCACGACGCAGCCTCGGTGACCACGGAGTTCTGTTTGCGATAGCGCAGCGCTTTCTTGGCTTCTTTGTGCACGGCGGCAAACTCCGGGATGTCGGCATCCCATTCGAGCATCGTCGAACGGCCGCCGCTGAGCCGGTTCGCTAGATCGTAGAGCTGCCACACTTCGTCGCAGACTGGCCCGTCGTGGGTGTCGAGTCGATGCGTTTCGTACTCGGTGTGGCCGGCCAGATGAAAGTAGACGACGTGGTCCCAAGGCACTTCGCGCAGGTACTGCTCGAAACGATAGACCGGGCCAGCAACACGGAACGTCACCATGATCCCAACGGCAACGGTGAGCGGAAGCAGCATGCCGAACGACACCGCGAGGATCTCCAGCGGCAGCTCCGGCATCACCGCCATCAAGTACGGCCCGCCTTCGGGCACCTGCGCGGCGAGCTCCGAAAGGCGCAACCCGACGTGCAGCGACTGCATCAGAAAACCCAACGCCGACAGGCCGACGAAGACCCCGACAAGCTTCAACTGCAGCCGAGGCTTGATGAGCTTGATGCGTCGACGCTCTCTTCCTTTTTCCTTGGTCATGTGAGCTCTTTCCCTCGGTCAAGGCCGGAGGCTTCTCGGACTCTTCGAACGAGCCCGAGCGTTTCCTTAGCGGCTTCTTCCATTAACGATGGCGGCGAGGCCGGGCTGCTAGATGGAGGCGCGCCACAACGCGGCGTCCTGGGGCAAGGTTTGTCCGGTGATCGTGCGCAGGGCTGCCCAAGCGGCGTTTCTGACCGAGCCGTTCGGATTCTCCATCGCCACGACGAGCGGCGAGATCGATGTATGGGATCCGAGCTCAGCCAACGCGAGGCAGGCCAGGCGCGCGACCGACGCTTCTCGGCGGTCGAGCGCATCGTGCAACGCGGACGCCAGCATGTGACGCTCGAGTCGGCGCCCCGCAAACGCGCTCACCGCTCCGATCGCGTCGATCTCACTCCCGGTGCGAATCGCGTGAACGGACGTCGATAGCTCATCGTCGATCCACTCGCGCTCGCCTTCATACCAGCGCGACCAAACCTGCGGCACGCTCGGCAGATGAAGTCCGGTCAGCTCCACGAGCGCGCGGTGGAGGCGCTCCGCATGCGCCGGATCCCCGTCGGCGAAGCGCTCAATCAGCGTCGGGAGTGCTTCGTAGTCCTCGAGTCGGGCCACCGCGCTTGTCGCCGCGGCAACGAGTTCTTCTTCCACGTGGAAGAGGAACGCGCGCACAGCGCTGTGTACGCGAGCATCGATCGGGCGCTCGATACGTGGCGCGCAGCGGGCGATCGCCGTAAGCACGTGCGCGTCCACGCCTCTCGAACGGCCGAGCATCGCTGCCAACGCCTCGAGGCTTCGGGGCGTTCCGAAGCGCGCGACCGCATCGACGATAGTCGAATGCACTCCGGAGTGCGCGTCTCGGAAGGACGACTCGACCGACGCGAACGCGCGCTCGTCGCGCGCGAGGACGTAGATCAATGCCTGCTCCACGCGCTTACGAAATGCCCGCGACATTACGTCGCGTGAATCGCTCGGTGGACGCGCCAGATCGATCAAGAGCGCGACGTCGCGACTCCGTCCGAACGCGGCGACGAGGTCCACTCCCTCGGCGCGATGCGACATGCGTTCTTCCGACCTAGCCACGCGCCGAAGGAGCGGGCGCAACGAATCGCTTCCGGTTCGAAGCAGCGCAGCACGAAGTCCTCCGGCGAGCGTGTCGTCGATCGGAACGAACCACACGGCATCGCCCCAACCTGCCGGCACACCCCGCGCGCCGAGCATCTCGAACGCATACGGGTTCGCGTTCGGCAGGAGCGCGTCGAGGCTCGAGGCATAGGCGTCGATGTCCTTCGCTCCTGGACTCGCTATCGCATCTAGCACGACCTGCGCGGTCCGACTCCGGACGGCATCGTCGTCAACGGCGACTCGTGCCGAAACGAGCGGCGACGCGACGAGAAGCAGCGCGACGGAGAACATCAGTTGCGACAGGCCACCTTCGCCTCGCTCGTGTGCCGGATCGGCCCTTCCTTGGTCTGCCGCTCGAGCGTCAGTCGCACCGTGATCGTCTCACCCTCGAGCACGAAGCTAAGCCCCGTTTCGTCCGTCAAGCCGTTCGCGTTGTCGTCCGCGCCGTTGGGAAGCTCACTTGCGAAGAGCTCGGCCACCGTGCGACACCAAACGACGATGCGCTCCGTTTCCGTGCCTTCGTTCTGCGCCCAGTAGAGCAGCGACGGGTTCTCGTCGAGTCCGATGATCTCCGGATCGCTCCACACGACCTCGCCGTCCTCGACGCCAAGGCTGCATTGGAACTGCAAGCGGTTCTTGAAGAAGGGCGCCGACGGATCGGGTAGGAGCGACGCCGGATCGGAACCCACAACGGCATACACGATCCGGTCGAGTACGAGCTGTGACTGATCCTCGAGCGCCATCGAGACGGACTGGCGGCGATGCGTGTCGGTCGCCTGATTGAGGATCATCGTCAACTTGACGAACAGGATCGCGAGCAACGCGAGCGCGATGCACATCTCAACGATCGTGAAGCCTCGCGTTCCGTGCGTTCTCACGACTTGATGAACTCCGTGAGCATCGAGTGCACTTCAAACACGCGCGGTCCGTGCGCGCCCTGCCACTCGACGCGGATCAGGATCGGCAGGAGGATGTAGTCCTCGGCGTGGTCGGCAGCATCGATCATGCTGTCTCCGTTCAGATCGCGCGGCATGCCGAGCACCGCGCTTTGGAAGTCCTCGCGCAACTCCCACGTCGTGCCTTCCGGCTCGGGTTCGGGCTCGGTGCCGCCCGACAAGCCGCCGCCACCCGGACCGCCCAGCTTTCCGCTGCCGCCCGCAGGAGGCACCTCCTCCTCTTCCGTGGCCTCGCCGCTGCGGTCCCACTCCGAACCATCGAGCTGCGACTCTGTGCCGGGCGGCAGGGCCGGAAGAACAACCTCGAGCTGAAACCCGGTGGCCGATGTCGTCAGCAAGCGCAGCCCCTCGACCGCGAACAGGTTGCCCGGCGCCGTGCCCGCACCACCCGGGTCATCGCTCGGGTCGGGGTTGTAGAGCGTGAAGATGTTGTGGAACGGATTGTCCCGCATCTCTTCGAGCACGTCGCGCGCCGCGCTCGACGCGATCGTGTTCTCACGATTGACCGCGCGCAGCTGCGTTGTCGCGATGATCATGCGCGAGAAGATCCCCGCGGCGACAGCCAGGATCGAGATCACGATCATGACCTCGAGCAGCGTCGTCCCCTGACGCCTGCAATTCGACCGCTGGCGGACAGAGCCGTCCTCTAAGCGGGCACGCGGTCGAGTGGAGTAAGCGTCCATAGAGAAGACGCCCTCGTTCAAAGGAGGGATACAAGCCCCGTCGAGTGTTCTGGACATCGACGGCCGGTCGAACTTGATCGGCGCCGCGCGCGAACCGGATGATGGGGATCGTTAGGAAATCGCCAAAATCGCCGCGGTGGGCGGCGGACCGAGAACTTGCTTCCGGGACCGAGCACCGGTCGAACGCTTCGTCCGGAACGACGCTAGAATCGCGCCGATGCGCCGCCCCACGCGAAGGACTCGTTCCCATCGCCTCGCGACGCGGGTTTCGACACTCGTCGCGCTCGGCTCCCTCGGTGCCGGCAGCATGTGGGCCGGCCCGGGCGACGAGGAGCGCGGCCCCGAAGACGCAACGCCGATCGATTTCGGTCGCGACATTCGCCCGTTGCTCTCTGACACGTGCTTTGAGTGCCACGGCCCCGACGAAGGGACGCGTGAAGCCGACCTCCGCCTCGATCTGCACGAGCAGGCGTTCGGCGACCTCGGGGGCTACGCCGCCTTCGTCGCCGGTCGACCGGACGAGAGCGAGGCGTTCCTCCGCATAACAGACACGTCGGATCCGATGCCTCCACACGGGTCGAGCAAATCGCTCTCGCCCGACGAGATCGAGCTCGTTCGGCGTTGGATCGAGCAAGGCGCGGACTGGGAGGAGCATTGGGCGTACCGTCCGGTCGTCCGCCCCGACGAGGACGCGCTCGATGTTCCGGACTCAGGCGCATGGTCCGTGCATCCGATCGATCGCTTCCTGCGCGCGCGCCAGATCGCCGAGGGACTGGAGTACGAGGAACGCGCATCGCGCGAAACGCTGATCCGGCGCGCGTCGCTCGACCTCACTGGACTGCCGCCGAGCATCCTGGAAGTCGACCACTTCCTCGACGACGATGAGATCGGCGCGTACGAGCGCGTCGTCGATCGCCTACTCGACTCGCCGGCGTACGGCGAGCACATGGCGCGCCCGTGGCTCGACGCGGCCCGGTACGGGGATACGCACGGCTTCCACCTCGACAACGAACGGAAGATCTGGCCTTACCGAGACTGGGTGATCGACGCGTTCAACAGCAACATGCCGTTTGACCGCTTCACGGTCGAGCAGCTAGCGGGCGACCTCCTGCCGAACGCCACGCGTTCGCAACGCATCGCGACCGGGTTCAACCGGTGCAACCCGACCAGCGCCGAAGGCGGCATGATCGAAGAGGAGTACCTCGCGAAGTACGCAGCGGACCGCGCGGTAACGACCGCCGAGGTGTGGATGGGGACGACGCTGCTTTGCGCTCAGTGCCACGACCACAAGTTCGATCCGATCGCGCAGAGCGAGTTCTACGAGCTGCTCGCGTTCTTCAACAGCATCGACGAGAGCGCGTCGGACGAAAACGGGTTCGCGCCGCCTCCGGTCCTCTTGGTTCCCGACGACGAGCAGGAGCATCGGCTCGCGAAGCTGGACAGCGATCTCGAGGCCCAACGCACCGCGCTCGACGCGCCCCTGCCGAAGATCGATGCCGCACAAGCTGAGTGGGAGGCGGATTGGACGTCGCGCATCGATGGCCGTTGGTCGGATCTGGCGCTCGCGTCGGCCGAGACGAATTCGAACTCGACGCTGCGTGAGCTCGACGACGGCTCGCTGCTGGCCGAGGGCGAACAACCTGCGCTCGAGATCTACGAAGTCACTCTGCGGACCGAGCTCGATGCGCTCGCCGCGATTCGCCTCGATGCGTTGCCCCACGAGAGTCTCGGGCACGAGGGCGTCGGGCGTGCGTTCCACGCGAACATCGTGCTGTCCGGCTTCGAACTCGAGGTAGCGGACGACGGGGGGAACTTCCGGCGCGTTCCGTTCGCGGTCGCGACCGCCGACTACGAACAGAGGGGCTTTTCGATCCTCGACGCGATCGACGACGACGCGACGACAGGTTGGGCCAACGACGGCCTGCCTGGTCCACGGACTGCGCTCTTCGCGACGGCGCAACCGGTAACCGTCGGCGCGGCGGGCCTCATCCGCGTGCGCCTGCGCTTCGAGAGCGAGTACGAGCGACATCAGCTCGGGCGCTTCCGATTGCGCGCCGCGCGGACGGACGAGTTCCTCGCGACAACCCTGGGCGACTGGCACCTCGTGGGCCCGTTCCAAGGCGCGGACGACGCGGACGCGTACGCCCGCGACTTCGGCCCCGAGGCGGGGGTTGACCTCGCTGCGGGATACGGTGACGCCAGAATCGGCTGGGAGCGTCGCGACGACCTGGTCGACGGCGAGCTCTACTCGCTTACGGGCGAACACTGCGCGACCTATGCGTTCCGCACGCTCGAAGCGCCGAGCGACCGAACGCTCACGCTCGCGATCGGCTCGGACGACGCGATCAAGATCTGGTTGAACGAAGCGCTGGCCTTCGAGCTTAACGTCGCCCGGTCAGCCGAGCTCGATCAGGACTTCGTGAAACTGCCGCTCATCCGCGGGACGAACCACCTGCTCATCAAGGTGGTCAACTTCGAAGGTGATCATGCGTTCGCGGCGCGTCGCGCGAACGAAGCGATCGGCGGGCTTCCAATCGACGTCGAGCTCGCACTCGCGCCGAACGCAGGGGGGACCGACGAACAGGGCGTCGAGCGCGTGCGCTCGTACTTCCGCCGCACGCATTCCCCGGAGTGGCGCGCGTTGCTCGAGAGCACCGAGCGCCTCGACGTCGACCGGCGCGAACTGGTCGCCGCGATTCCGACCACACTCGTAATGAGGGAACTGGAGGAACCGCGCCCGGCGCACGTGCTCCTGCGCGGACTCTACGACCGGAAGGGGGCCGAGGTCGCGCCGGGAACGCCGGACTTCCTTCCGCCGTTGCGCGCCCAGGACGGCGTCCGCGCAACGCGACTCGACCTGGCGCGTTGGCTGGTCGCTCCCGCACATCCGCTCACGTCGCGCGTCGCGGTCAACCGCCTGTGGCAAGAGCTCTTCGGAACCGGCATCGTCGCCACGGCCCAGGACTTTGGGTCGCAGGGCGAATGGCCATCGCATCCGGCGCTGCTCGATTGGCTCGCCGACGAGTTCGTCGCGAGCGGCTGGGACGTGAAGCACATGCTGCGGCTCATGACGACGAGCGAGGCCTACAAGCAGCGCGCACGCAGCGACGCGGACGATCTCGCGCACGACCCCGACAACCGGCTCCTGGCGCGCGGCTCGCGCTTCCGCTTGGATGCCGAGCGCATTCGCGACGCCGCACTCGCGACCAGCGGGCTGCTCGTGCGCACAATCGGCGGACCGAGCGTCAGGCCCTATCAGCCCGAGGGTGTCTGGAGCGCGGTCGCGTACGTCGGCAGCAACACCGCGAAATTCGAGGCGAGCCAAGGGGACGCACTCTACCGGCGCAGCCTGTACACGTTCTGGAAGCGCACCGCTCCGCCGCCGATGATGCAGCTCTTCGACGCGCCGTCGCGTGAGTCTTGCACGATCGAGCGCGCCCGAACGAACACACCTCTGCAGGCGCTCGCGCTGATGAACGATGTGCAGTTCGTGGAAGCGGCGCGCGCCTTCGCTGCGCGGATCGTCACCGCGCGCGACACGCATGAAGAGCGCTTGATCTACGCGTTTCGAGAGGCCACGTCACGCCGCCCCACCGCGCGCGAGATCGATGTCCTCACCCGCCTCCTGCACGCCGAGCTCGACGCTTACGCGGCCGATCCGCGAGCGGCGAACGAGCTGCTCGCGACGGGCGCCTCGCCTGTGCCCGAGAACATCGACCCGGTCGTGCTCGCGGCATGGACCCACGTCGCGAGCCTGCTCTTCAACCTGGACGAGGTCGTAACGAAGGGATGAGTGCGAACCGCCGTATCGATCCGAGCAGCACGCAGGAGCGTGAGCACGCGCTGTCCCTCACGCGGCGCCAGTTGTTCGGGCGCGCCGCGCATGGCATCGGAACGACAGCGCTGGCGTCGCTGCTTCAGCCGAACTTGTTCGCGGCGACCGGCAAGCGCGACGGAGCGCTACTCGGCGGCCCGCACTTTCGGCCACGCGCAAAGCGTGTCATCTGGCTCTTCATGTCGGGCGCGCCGTCGCAGATCGACCTGTTCGATCACAAGCCGAAGCTGCGCGACTTGTTCGACAAGGACCTCCCCGAGTCTGTCGTCAACGGCCAACGCTTCACGACGATGACCTCGGGGCAGGAGCGCTTTCCGATCGCCCCATCGATCTTCGAGTTCGCGCGACACGGGCAGGCCGGTACGGAGGTCAGCGAACTGTTGCCGCACACCGCAGAGATCGTCGACGACCTGTGCGTCGTCCGCTCGATGTTCACGGAGGCGATCAACCACGACCCCGCGATCACGTTCATCCAAACGGGAAGCGAGCAGCCGGGGCGCCCGAGCCTCGGCGCGTGGCTTTCCTACGGACTCGGCAGTCCGAACCGCGAACTGCCGTCGTTCGTCGTGCTGCACTCGACGTGGAGCGCAAAGCGCGAAGCGCAGGCGCTCTTCTCGCGCCTGTGGGGAACGGGCTTCCTGCCCACCGAACATCAGGGGGTCGCGCTGCGCTCGAGCGGTGACCCGGTGCTGTACCTTTCCGACCCAGCAGGTATGCAGCGTCCCGCGCGTCGCCGCATGCTCGACGCGCTCGCCGAGCTCAACGAGGAGCGCCTGCGCGAGCTCGGCGACCCGGAGATCACGACGCGCATCGCGCAGTACGAGATGGCCTACCGGCTGCAGACGTCGGTGCCCGAGCTCTTCGACACGAAGAACGAAGACGCGGCGGTCCTCGAAAGCTACGGACCCGACGTCCACACACCCGGCACGTTCGCCGCAAACTGTCTGATGGCGCGCCGACTCGCCGAACGCGACGTGCGCTTCATTCAGGTCTTCCACCGCGGATGGGACCAACATGCGTCGCTCCCGAGTGACCATCGCCTGCAGTGCCGCGACATCGATCAACCCGCGGCCGCGCTCGTTCGCGACCTGAAGCAGCGCGGTTTGCTCGACGACACGCTCGTCGTCTGGGGCGGCGAGTTCGGCCGGACGACCTACTGCCAGGGACCGCTCACCGTGGACGACTACGGGCGCGACCACCACCCGCGCGCGTTCTCGATGTGGCTCGCCGGCGGCGGTGTTCGGCCGGGCACGGTGTATGGAGCGACGGACGACTTCAGCTACAACATCGTCGAGAACCCGGTGCACGTGCACGACCTCAACGCAACGATCCTGCACTGCCTCGGCATCGACCACGAGCGGCTCACTTACCGCTTCCAGGGTCGTGACTACCGGCTCACGGATGTCCACGGGCGCGTGGTGCACGACATCCTGAGCTGAGCCGGTCGTGCGGATCGCGGCGCGGCGTTGACGATTCGAACAGATCCGCGGATGCTGGGGTGAACCCTCAACCCTGGTCCCGAAATGAACCTGCGCCGCTCGATCGCCTCGGTCACCGCCTTCTTGCTCGCCGGCCTCGGTGGACCGCCCGTTTCCGCGCAGGCGATCACGACCGAGCGCATCGCATCGGGTTTGGACCACCCCGTGTGGGCCGGCTCCCCCGACGGCGACCCGCGCATCTTCATCGTCGAGAAGAAGGGACTCATCCGCACGCTGCGCAACGGGACCGTTCTCCTCGCCAGGTTCCTCGACATCCAGAGCAAGGTGTCGAAGCTCGGTGAGCGTGGTCTGCTCGGGCTCGCGTTCCATCCGAACTTCGCGAGCAACGGGTTCCTCTACGTCAACTACACGAACACCGCCGGGAATACGGTCGTGTCGCGCTGGCACGTTCCGTCGACCTCGCCGAACAGGGTCGACCTGAACAGCGAGACGGTGATTCTCACGCAGAACCAGCCGTACGCGAACCACAACGGCGGCTGGCTCGGCTTCGGACCCGATGGCTATCTCTACATCGCGTTCGGTGACGGCGGCAGCTCGAACGACCCCGAGTGTCGGGCGCAGAACATGTCGACCTTCCTCGGCAAGATCCTCCGCATCGACGTGGACGGCGGATCGCCATACGCCATCCCTCCGGACAATCCGTTCGTCGGCATGGCCGGCGTGTTGCCGGAGATCTGGCACCTCGGCCTGCGCAACCCGTGGAGGACGAGCTTCGACCGGCTGACGGGCGACATGTACATCGGCGACGTCGGTCAGGACGCGCGCGAGGAGATCAGCTTCGCGCCCGCTGGTGTCGGCGGCATCAACTTCGGTTGGAAGGTTCGGGAGGGCACGCGCTGCAACTCCCTATCGGCATGCTCCGCGGGTACGCCCGGTTGCGCCTCCACCGGTTACCGGGCTCCGATCCGCGAGTTGCTCCACGGCGCGAGCAGTCGCCCCGGCTCGATCACCGGTGGCTACGTGTATCGCGGGTGCGCGATTCCGAGCCTCGACGGCACGTACTTCTTCGCCGACTTCATCGACGGGCTCATCCGCTCGTTCGAGTACGACACGGCGACGTCGACCGTGAACAACTTCACGGACCGCACCGCCGAGCTGAAGCCGAGCGTCGGCGCGATCTCGGCCATCGCGTCGTTCGGCGAGGACGGATTCGGCGAACTCCTGATCATCGAACACACCGCAGCGGGCGAGCTGTACAAGGTCGTCCCCACCGGATCGGCCGTCGCGCTGAGCGTGACGCGCAACGGGTCCGGCGCGAACGCCGTCTGCTACACGGCCTTGAGCCAACCGATCATCGGCGGATCCTGGCAGGCCCAAGTCGATCCGTCGGGGCACGCTGGCGCAACGGCAGTCGCGATCGTGGGCTACAACGCCCCGACCTCGGGCATCTTTCATTCCGGCGGCGAGGCGCTCGTCGACATGACGAGCGGCAGGGTCTTCCAGCTGATCGCCACCGGCTCCACGTCGCGAGTGTCCTTCGAAGCGCCCCTTCCGTGCGACCCGACCCTGACGGGCGCGACCGTATACACCCAGGCGCTCATCCTGGGCGGCGGCTGGGAGCTCTGCAACGCGATCGACGTGCAGCTCGGCCAGTTCTAGGGCCTAGCGCACGACTTCGAGTTCCGGCAGCGCCGCCTCGAGCCGCCGGACGCCGTCGTCCGTCACGCTCGTCTGCCAGAGGTAGAGCTTGCGCAGGTTCGCGAGCCCGTGGAGCGCATCCAACCCCGCGTCCGTGACCGCCGTGCCGACAAGGTTCAGGTAGACGAGCGCGTCGAGCACGCCCACCGACCGCAGTGCGCCGTCGCCGATCTGCGTGCGATCGAGCCGCAAGCGCGCGAGCCGCGGGAACGCCGCCAGCACTCGAACCCCGGCGTCCGTCACGCTCGAGCGCGACAGATCTAGCGCGACGAGATCGGCCTCCAATCCGTCGATCAGCGAGAGCGAAGCGTCGGTCGTCCGATCGACGGCGAGACCGAGGTTCACATCGAAGTCGTTCGAATCGAGCGAGATCCGCCCAGCGAAGCCGCCGTGCTCGAAGATCGCGCGCGTGATCGCGTCGTAGTCCGGCGCAGCCTCTTCGGGAGCAGCCTCTTCGGGAGCGGACTCGGTCGGCGCGGAGTCGGTCGACGCGTCCGCTTCCGGCTCCGCCCCCACGTTCGTCGCCGCGCCCGCAGCTCCTTCGGGATTCGGCACCTCGGGCGAGCTCGCGCCCTGGTCGATCCAGTCGACGATGAGCCCGACTTGCTCGGCGGAAAGCGGGTCACCTGTCGCGGGCATGATGTCCTCGTTGTCGGCGGACAACCGAATGAGCTGTACGAGGACACTCGCTGCGGCGTCGCCGGGCTGGATGACCCAGAGCTCGCGGTCGCCCGTGAACACCTCGGTCATGTCGTGCAGGCGCAGCCCCGCCTTTGCACGCCCCTTCGCGCCGTGACACTTCCCGCAACGCGCCTCGAAGAGGGGCGCGATCTGAGTGACGTAATCGACGTCCTTCTCTACGGGCACGCCCGGCGTCGGCGTCGCGTCGGTGCCGGGCGGATCGGCGACTGGAACGGGGTCGGCGGCAACGACGGCCGGGTCGATTGCCGGCGAGGGAACCGGCTCGGGATCCGTCCCCTGCGCGCCGGCTTCAACGGGCGCCGGGGCGGTCGACTCGAAGGCCTCCCACAGATAGCCCT
>JAVJHY012253185.1:0-12983 GCA_035593235.1 Phascolosoma agassizii | reverse complement strand
CCCTCGCCGTAGACGAGCTCGCCACCGACGTGCGAGCCGAACGTCACGAGCAACGCCGAGCCTGCGAGCAGAACGCGGTACCGCAGCACGGATCCGGGTGAGCGCGCCGTCGTCGTGCGCGACACGATGAGCGTGATCACGGCGAGCACAGCGGTCGCAACTCCGATCCAACGGTGCAGGAGAAGCTCGCGCTCGACCGAACGACCGGGCGGATCGAAGTCCGCATACAACCACCCGAAGAGCGCCGCCGCGACCGCGCCGAACGCCCCGAAGGCTAGGCAAGTCTGCGCCGAGGACGACGCTTCGCGCTCGCGCTTCACGAGCGCATACCAACCCTCGATCACACCCGCCACGAGCAGCAGCGCGATCGGGAAGTGCACGACGAGGGGGTGAAGTCGTCCGAGGAATTGGAGGAGGGCGTTCGGCGTCGGATCCATCGGGCTTCGGGCGGCGGCCCTTCGGGCTTCGGACGGCGGATTGTACCCGTCGATCCCCTATTATCGCCCCATGCGGGTCGAACGTTTGGGATCGGAGCGCGACGTCGCGCGCCGCGCGGCGGACTGCGTCGGTCGCGCGCTAGCGGTGAAACCGAACGCGAACCTGATTCTCCCCGCGGGCCGGACGCCGGTGATGCTTTGCGACGAGCTCGTCCGTCGCCATCGCGATGGCGAGTTCGATCTTTCGCGCGCGCGGTTGTTCCAGCTCGACGAGCTCGTCGGCGTTGCGCCGAGCGACGCGCGCAGCTTTCACGCATTCCTCGGTTCGCACGTTCTCGCCCCCGCCGAACTCGACGGCGGAAGCGTATTTCTTCTCGACGGCGCGGCGTCCAACCCCGACGACGAGATCGCGGCACATCGCAACGCGCTCGCCGCCGCGGGTGGCGCGGATCTCGCGCTGCTCGGGATCGGTCGCAACGGACACGTCGCGTTCAACGAACCCGGCTCACAGCGCTCAGACCGCGGTCGGCGCGTCGCGCTCGCCGAGATGACCCTCGAAGGACTGCTCCACGCCTTCGAACCGGACGAGCTGCCGCGCGAGGGCATCACGCTCGGTATCGATGAGCTCTTCGCCGCGCGCACGATCGCGCTGCTCGCCACCGGCGCCTCGAAG
Source organism: Phascolosoma agassizii (assembly GCA_035593235.1). Classification (NCBI taxonomy): domain Eukaryota; kingdom Metazoa; phylum Annelida; class Sipuncula; order Phascolosomatiformes; family Phascolosomatidae; genus Phascolosoma; species Phascolosoma agassizii. Next base: position 11,873 of record JAVJHY012253185.1, on the reverse strand, counting down.
GCCGCGGTCGTCTCCCGCCTCATCGCGTGCGAAGCTCCACACGACGAACTGCCCGCGTCGCACTTCGTCGGTCATCCGAACTTCCATGTGCTCGCCGATCCGGACGCGCTCTCAGCGGCCGCCGTCTAATCGAGCACGCGCACGCGCACGTTGCGGTAGGAGACGCGATCTCCGTGGTCCTGGAGCGCGATGTGTCCGCGCTCGTTCAGCCCGTAGTCCGGCATCGCGTCGAACTTGCTGGCTTTGACGAGCGCGCGCCAATCGTCGTTCCAGAGGTCGTACCCGACGACGAGATGGCCGTTGAGCCAGTGCTGCACGCGGGCGCCGTCGACCAAGAGGCGCCCCTCGTTCCACTCGCCCGGCGCGTTGGTGAAGTCGCGCGGCGGCGCGTGCAGCGCGTAGTTCGCCGCGGCGGAATGGCGCGCGTCACCGTCCGGGCCGAGCACCGCGTTGTCGAGCACCTGGTACTCGGGGCCGGTCTCGTACGTCGCGCCGTGGTCCTCGGTCACGTGCCAAATCACGCCGCTGTTCGCGCCTTCGTCGACGCGCCACTCGAAGCGCAGATCGAAGCTCCCGAACTGCTCGCGCGTGATCAGATCGCCTCCGGCATCGACGCGTGTCAACGCCCCGTCGACGATCCGCCAGCCGGCGGGAACGGTCTCGGCCTTGTAGCCACGCCACGCGTCGAGCGACGAACCGTCGAACAACGGCGTCCATTCGGTCGAGGCCCTGTCGGACGTCCCGAGGCACGAACCGAGGAGCAGGGTGAGCGAGACGACGGCCGCGCTGGCAGAACTACGCATGGCTTTCCTTTGGGAGTTGGCGATCGCGCTCATTGCGCGGTGGTGTTCGTTCGCGAACGGCCGGGATAGAGGAAGAGGAGGAGCACGAGGCACGCGATGGACGCCCACATCGGCGCAGAGAAGAGCTTCGTGTAGTTCAGGCCGGCATCGTCGGTCGCCCAACCGGCGACCGACGCGGCAACCTTGCTACCGACGATGACGCCGACGCCGATGATGACGAGATTGAAGAGGCTCTGCGCGCTCGCGCGCACGTCCGGCTTGCACTCTTCGTCTACGACCATGAACGCGACGAAGATGAAGCAGCCAAAGCAGAGCCCGTGCAGCGCGATACCGGTGAGGAGCGTCACCATCGTTGGAAGCGGAATGGCGTCCACCTGCGCAAAGAGCAACATGCGCAGCGCGTAGGCTACGAGGCCTGCGGCGAGCAGCGTCTTGCGCGACCAGCGCTTCGCGACGAACGGAATCGCGCCGAGCACGAGCACCTCGCTCATCTGCCCCACCGTCATCAACCCGCCGCCGCCCGCGCCGAAGAGGGTCGACATCCAACCGGGCGCGTCGAGCTGCTTGGCGCCGAGGAACGGCTCCGCGTGCACGAAGTAGAACTGGTGTATGCAGCTCACCGGAACGGCGAGCAGAAACAACGTGACGAGCGGCTGGACGCGAATCGAGCCGAGCGCCTCGAACGTCGCGTTCTTCTGCTCGCCCTTCGAAGGCGGCGTGTGTGGCAGCGTCAAACAAAACGCGCCCATCACCCCGCCGAGGATCGCGCTGAGGCGGAACGCGTCGGCCTTGCCCGCGGCCTGCGCGGCGAGCACCGCGTCGGCCGTAACCCCCGCGCCCGACGGTGTATGCGCCTGCGCAAGCCATTGCCCCATGATCAAACCGACGGCGATCCACCCGAACGTGCCCCAGAGCCGCACCTTCCCGAAGTCGCGATCGCGATCGGGCAGATGGTGGAACGCGAGCGAATTCGTCAGCGAGAGCGTCGGCGCATAGACCAGGCCGTAGACGAGCGAGAACACGAGGAAGCCGCCGGTCGACTCGATCGTCGCGAGCTGCCAGATCAAGACTGCGCCAATGAGATGGCTGATCGCGAGGAACTTCTCCGTCGCGAAATAGCGGTCGGCGACTTGGCCGGCGACGAACGGACCGATGATCGCGCCGACGGCGCCGGCCGCGAACATGTTGCCGATGTCGCCGCCCTCCATCCCGCGATGCCCGGCGAGGAACGACCACAGGAACGGAAGCCACGCCCCCCAGATCGCGTACTGGAGGAACATCATCGTCGAGAGACGAATGTTCAGCCCTGTGTCGAGCGGACGGGCAACGGGTGCGCTCATGTTCAGATCGTCGGGGTGGCGAGGAATCGAATCTGCGCGCAGTCGCTCGGGCGTCCGGCGTGGCCGACACCTTACCGAATGGCCATTCGCGGCGCCGCCGCGCTCCGCGTTCGCTAGGAGTCGGAGAACGCCGCGTCGAAGGCGACGTTCGAGCGTGCGAAGTCGAGCTGTCGCGTGAAGTCGCACGCCTCGGCCGCGCCGTGCTCGCGATCCATCTCCGGATCCTCCCACTCGACCGTCAGCGGCCCGTCGTATCCAACGCGATTCAGCGCGCGGATCACGCCCTCGAAATCGATCGAGCCGCGGCCGGGCGAACGGAAGTCCCAGAAGCGTCCGTCCGTGCCGAAGTCGGTATGCCCGCCAAAGACCCCGACCGGCGTCGGCGCATCCGAACAACAAACATCCTTCACGTGCACGTTCCAGACGCGGTCGCCGAGCTCGCGCAGGAAGCCAACGTAGTCGACGCCCTGGTACCCGAAGTGGGACGGATCGAAGTTGAAGCCGAAGTGCGCGTGTCCGTCGATCGCGGCGAGCGCGCGTTTCGCGGTGACGATGTCGAACGCGATCTCGGTCGGGTGCACTTCGAGCGCGAAGCTCACGCCTGACTCTTCGAACGCGCTCAGGATGCGTTTCCAGCGCGTCGCGAAGTCCACAAAGCCCGCCTCGATCTGCTCTGGCGAGACCGGCGGGAACGAGTAGAGCAGGTGCCAGATGCTGCTGCCCGTGAAGCCGTTCACGACTGTCCGCCCCGACTTCGCGAGTTGCGCGCGCACGTCGTCGGGCGCGGCATCGAAGAAGCGGCGCGCGGCGCGCGCGGTGTCCATGACCTCGAGCGCAGCGCGTTCGCGCACGCCCTCGGGGTCACCGTCGCCGTAGATGCTCTCGGGCAGGATCGACTTGTGCCGCTCGTCGATCAGGTCGCACGTCGCCTGTCCGACGAGGTGCGTGCTGATCGCATAGCAACCGAGGTCGTGCGCGGTGAGCACCGCCCATTGCGCCTTGCAGTACCCGTCGTCCTCGAGCGCTCGTTGCACGTCGAAGTGATCTCCCCAGCAGGCGAGCTCGACGCCGTCGTAGCCCATGTCGCGCGCCTTCGCGGCGAGGACCTCAAGCGGGAGATCGGCCCATTGGCCGGTGAACAGGCAGACGGGACGCGACATCGGATTCTCCTTGCGGGACGTCGAACGCAAACCGGGCGGGCGCGGATTGTACCGCGCCGCGCTAGACCTTCGCCTCGACGCGCTCAAAGACCTCGCGCCACTGGTCCTCGCCCCAGCTCCTTTGGTCGAGCCGATGGATCAGCGCATCGACCGGCCGCAGGTACCACGGCAGCGGACGCGGCACGTCGATGATCAGAACGACGCGCTCGGTCTCAGCCTCGTTCTTGATCTCGTGCTCCCACGTGTCGTCAAACACCATGTACTCGCGCTCTTTCCACGTGTAGAAGCGATCCTTCACGCGCATCGTCGGCGGGTTCTTCTCGGGCACGACGAAGGCCATGTGGTAGCGGAGAAAACCGAGCGACACTCCCGTGTGCGGCGGCACGTACTTGCCCGGACTCATGATCGAAAAGAACGCTTGCAGCACGTCCGGAATCTGCGCGAGCACCGCGCACGTCGTCGGGCAGTGCGCACGGTTGGGCAAACGTTCGCCCGCGCCCTTCAGCTCGAGCATGAACACGCGCCAGTCGCCCGGACTCTCGCCTGAGATCTCGTTCTGCTCACCGTCGATCTCGTGGTAGCGCGGGATCCCTTCCGTGTTCGGGAGGATCGTGAGCAGCTCTTCGCGGATCGCGTCGTAGTTCTCCTCGATCCGCGCCAGGCCCGGGTTCACATCCTCAAGCTCGAAGAAGACCGGACGATTCCCTCCGCCCGCAGAGCGATAGAGAAGGCGGTTGGACACGCGCCGCAGTTTCCTTGCGACGCGAAAGAGGAGGCGTTGTGACACTTGGAGGGATCCGGACGAGCCACGCTAGACGAGGCCCCCTGGGGTGACAAGGCCCTACGCACGGCGCTTGCTCGACCTACGCCCTGGACGCACACTGTCTTCGTCATGACGTTGGCCGACCTCGAGCAGGAGTGGAACCGCCGCAAGCGCGGGCGCCGGCGCGAGCGAATGGTCCTCACCGTCGCGGTCCTGGTCCTCGCGGTCGCCGCCTGGGGCGCATGGGAAGCGTTCAGGCCGGACGAGACCGAAGCGGCGGAACCGGCGGCGACCGAAGCGGCGCCTACCGAACCGAACTGAGCTTGATCGCGCGGCGCTCCTTCGCGGCGATCATTGAGGCCTCGAGCACGCGCTGTGTTTCGTAGGCGTCGGCGAAGTCGGGCAGGGGGATCTCAGGCTTCTGCCTGCCGAGAACGCGCAGCACGTCGGCATACATGTTCGTGAAGCCGTGCTCGTAGCCGATCACGTGCGCGTCGGGCCACCAGTTCGCGGCATAGGGATGGTTGCCCGCCGACGTGCACATGATCCGCCGCCAGCCGCCCTCGCGCGGTCCATCGGACGCGTCGTGGAACGAGAGCACGTTCATGTTCTCGAAGTCGAAGCGCAGCGACCCCTTCTCGCCGTTGATCTCGATCGAGTTCGCGTTCTGGTGCGGCGCGGCGAGGCGCGACGCCTCGAAGCTCGCGACCGCGCCACCCTTGAACGACGCAAGGAACAGCACCGCGTCGTCCACAGTGCTCTTGCCCTTTTTCTTCGTGCCCGGAATCGTGCGCTCCTTGATGAACGTGCGTGACACCGCGCCGTGAATCTCGGTCACCTCGTCGCCGGTGAGAAAGCGCGCCATGTCGACAATGTGCGCGTTGAGATCGCCGTGCGCGCCGGAACCCGCGCTGCCCTTCTTGAAGCGCCAAAGGAGCGGCGTGTCAGGTCCGCCCCAGCTCTGCAGGTATTGGGCGCGCACGTGGTAGATGCGGCCGATGCGCTTCTCGCGGATGAGCTTCCACGCGAACGCGATCGCCGGGCAGCGGCGGTAGTTGTACCAGACGAATGTCTTCTGCTTCTTCGCCTTGCGCGCGGCGTCGCGCATGCGGCGCGCGTCGTCGAGCGTTCCGGCGAGCGGCTTCTCGCACGCGACGTGCTTGCCCGCCTCAAGCATCGCGATGGCTTGCTCGGCGTGCACATGGTTCGGCGTGCCGATGTCGACCAGATCGATCTGTGGGTTGTCGGCGAGATCGCGCCAATCCGTCGTCATCGCCTTCCAACCCCAATTGCGCGCGAAACGATCGAGCTCTTCCGCGTCACGCCCCGCCACGGTGTGCATCACGGGCTCGACGGGCAGCTCGAAGAAGCGCGACACCTGACGCAGCGCGTTGGAGTGCGCGCGTCCCATGAACTTTTGTCCGATCAGTCCGACGTACAGCGGTTTCATCGAGTCTCTCTTCGCGTTGCGCGGTCTCGGGCGCGCGACGATAGGCAACGCGAGCCCGCGTCGCCACCGCACCAGCAGCGTGGCGGCGGCCCGGCGCGTCGTCCGGAAGCGCGGATCGCGCGAAACGCGCGCTGTGCCCCGGGGCGTAGTGTCCCCCACCGCGCCGGAGATTGCCGGGTCGAATCCACACACACTACGCTCGGCCCTACGCAGTGCGCGACGCCCCTCCCGCCGGTCGGCGCACTCCGCTACTCTCGCGCGCCCCAGCCCCGCGCCCCCACCTTCGCGACCGTCATGAACTCGAAGTCTCTGCTCGCGCTCGGCCTCCTCGCCGTCGGAATCGGCGCCGTTCTCTTCTACCTCAACGCGAGCGGCTCGGGCGGCCGTGAGGCCTCGCCGCCTAGCACCGCGCAGACCGTGGATGCCGAGCCGACCGCGGCGCGCACGCGAGATGATGCTCTCGCTGCACCGACCGAGGTCGCGCCTGGGCCGCTCGAGGAGGCGAGTTCGCGCTCGGTGGCGCCGGTCGCCGATGCCAACGACATGGGCGAGGACGCGAGCTTCGACACGAGCGGCGCGCGCTGGGTCGACGTCTCGGTCGAGCTGCCGGTCGGCGTACCGATCGATGACGAGATCGCACTGCTCGCGTTCTCACCCCAGGACACTGACGAGGGGATCACGGATCGGGCGCTGCGCACGCTCGCGTCGAAGATCGACCTGTCGAACGCGTTCCGCAAAGAAGCGAACGGGTTGGCGTGGAGCCGTCGCGCAGTCACGGGCCCTGCGGTCGTGCCCGTCCCGCTTCTCCCCGACTCCCGCGAAGTCGCGCTCGTGCTCGTTTCGCGCTACGTCTTCGCAGAGCCTCTGCGGGTCGACCTCGGTGCAGTCGTCGAACCGATCGTCGTCGAGGGAACGCTCGGCGCGTATGTCACAGGGCGAGTGAACGTCCCTGCGGGAGCCCAGGTCCGCGGGCTCACGTCCAAGGACTTCGACGTCGGGGTCGACGGGCGCGGGTCGAGGGGCTTGGGCAGCACCGAAGATTCGCGCATCGTACGACTCGCCGACGATCTCACGTTCGAGCTCCGCGCGTTGGCCGCCGAGCGCAGGTACATCGTGCACGCGTCATGCGACGGCCTCGTCGACTACTTCGACTTCTCGTTCCAGGCCCCCGCCGGCGAGCACACGACGCTCGACCTTCCGCTGACCCTCGGCGCGACGATCTCGGGACGCGTCGTGGGCGACAACGGCAAACCGATCGCGGATGCCCACATCGAAGCCTCCGGCAAGGGAGCACGCTCGATGCTTGGAGGCGGCGCGTCGGGAACATCTTCCGCTGACGGGACCTACTCGATTCAGGGCGTCGCCGGCACGCGAGCCAAGGTACCTGCCTCGGCGGAGGGGTGGCTCGAGGCAGATGAAATCGAGGTGGACATCGAGGGCGGACAGGAGACGTCGGGCATCAACTTCGTTCTGCCTGCCGGCAACCGCATCGCTGGATCCGTGGTGTGGCCGGACGGCAAGCCGGCGCAAGGGGCAACCGTCAGCGCATCGAAGCAAGAGTCCGGGGGCTGGAGGAACCGCGTGTCGGAGGCGAACACCGACGCGCAGGGCATGTTCGTCCTGGCCGGGCTCGGCGAGGGCCCCTATGACCTCATCGCACGCCTATCGCCTTCCGAAGAGGATGCCCTCGCGGAGCCCGAGAGCGAAGTCGTGCCCGACGACGCGTCGGTCGAATCGCACTCCTTGGAGCGCGTTGCGTTCGGAAACGCGGACGGGCCTAATTCGTTCCGTGCGTACACGCCGTCCGTTGGCCCGGGCACGTCCGGGGTCGTTCTGCGACTCGTCGCTCCACTCGAACTCCTCGGGTCGGTTGTCGACGACGCAGGTGCCCCGGTACTTGCCTTCGAGATCATCGCGCGCCCTGCCGACGGGCCGCAATGGGGAGGCGAATCGCTGCACACTCCATTCGAGTCCGAGGACGGCACCTTTGCGCTCGCGGGCGTCTTCGCTGGCGACTGGATCGTCACAGCGAACGCCGATGGCTACAGCCCGGAGGCCAACGGAGAGATCACGGTCAGCGTTCCGACGCCGGCCAGCGTCACGTTCGTCCTGCGCCGCGCCGTCACGATCAGTGGTCGCGTCGTCGATCCGACCGGCGCGTCCGTCCCGGAGGCGGACGTCATCGCGACGAGCGGCTCGCGCGATCGATTCGGCTCCGGCTCGAGCGCGCGCGAGGAGACGAAGGCAGACGAGAACGGCTACTTCGAGCTCGAAGGCTGCGCACCTGATGGCCTGTCGCTCATGGCCGACCACGAGGAGTGGGCGTCGAGCGAGGCCGTTCCGCTCGAAGCCCTCCCGGGCTCCGCGCTGGGCGACGTCGTGCTCACGCTGCGCGTCGGCGCGACGGTCACGGGCGAGGTCTTCGACGCAGAAGGGCTACCCGAAGCTGGCTGCATGGTCAGCGCGAGCAGCAAGAGCGAGCTCGACCTGTTCAACGGCGAAACGCAGGTCGTCACCGACGCAGCGGGCCAGTTCATCCTCGAGCACGTCGAGCCGGGCGCGATCACCGTCGTCGCGACACCGAGCGAGGAGGACCTGCTCGACGCACTGATGTCTGGGGAAGAGGAGGACGCCGAGGCTGCAATGATGGGCGTGTTCGGCCAGATGCGCATGACGTCGGTCGAAGTCGCCGACGGCGAAGAGGTCCACGTCGTGCTCGGCGCCGAGCCAAAGGCGCCCGTGCGCGTGACCGGAACCGTGAGCGAAGCGGGCGAGCCGCTCGGGGAGACGATGGTGCTCGTCATCGAGGAGGGCGGCGCGATGCTCCAGGGCATGAAGATGGCCCGCACCGACGACAGCGGCCGCTTCGAAGTGACCGTCGATCGCCCCGGCGACTTCATCTTCGGCGTCGGCCAAGATGGCTTCGGCGCGCAGACGCAGTTCTACGTCGGCGTCCCGGAGGTCGAGGAGTACGACCTCGAGCTAGAGATCCCCCAGGGCCGTATTGAAGGCACGGTCTTCGGACCGGACGGAACGCCAGCGAGCGGCGTCGGCGTGCGCGTTTCCGAGGAAGGCGGCGTACTCGCGCTCTCCGACTTTGACGATTCCAAGTCCTTTGTCACGTCGGGTGACGGGACCTTCTCGTTCTCGCGCCTGCGCGCCGCGAGGTACTCGCTGCGGGCGGCGGGCGGAGCGAGCTTCTTCGCGGGCGATGGAGCGCGTTTCGGCGGAGTCGTCGTCGACGGCATCGATGTGGGAGAGAATGAGAGCGTGATCGACGTCGAGATCCACCTCGGCGAAGCGGGCTCGCTGTCGGGCACCGTGCGCGACGCGTCCGGCGCCCCCGTGCCGTCCGCTTCTGTCTTCGCGCGCGACGCATCCGGCCGCGTGCTCTCGAACATCGCCACGTGCGTGACGAACGGGACGGGCGACTTCCTCTACAAGGGAGTTCCCGCGGGCCGTGTATGGGTCTTCGCCCGCTCCGGGGATGCAACGAGCGCGGACGTCGGTCCGCTCGACGTCTCCGCGCGCGGTGAAACGACCGTCGACCTGACCGTTTCGCCGGGTTGCTATCTCGTCGTCAACGTGCAGCGCGACGACGAGCCCGTTCACGCGCGCATCCAGGTGTTCGACGAAAACGGGCGCCAGGCCAACGGCATCCTGACCCAGGGCGCGCTCGAGGGCTTGATGGTCGACGGACTCTCGACGAAGGAGCGTCGCGTCGGACCTCTGCCCGCCGGAAAATACACCGTCCACGGCACGGCTCGGGACGGCGCGACGTCCAAGAAGACGATCACGGTGCGCGAGGGCCGGGACGAACGACACGTGAAGCTGCGCATCCGCTAGCGTCGCGCTCAAGGCTCGGGGCGCGGTCAGCCGAAGCACTCGTGCCGGCCTCGCGCCGGCCGCCATGCTCTGCCCCCACTGCAACGAGGACGTCCCGGCGACGACGCGCTTCTGTGCGGCTTGCGCTGGATCGCTCAAGACGCGGCGTGAGCGCTACGCCCCGCTGCGTGACGGCACGCGGCCGGTGCTCCGCGTGCGCCCCGTATTCCTCACCTCCGCGCACCTACACGCGAACGCACCCGTGTATCTCTTCGTCGCGCTCTGGGGCACGCTCGTACTCGGCGGCTTGGCGCACCTCTTGATCGGTGACGTCGATTCCGCGCCTCTCGCATGGACGCCGTTTCTGATGCTCGGCACCGCGCTCGCGATCGCGGTGCCGCTCGTCGGCATGTCGCTGTCAAAGCGCACGTACGCCGGCACCGAGTTCGTGTTCCACCCGCACCGTCTCGACTATGCGCGCGGCTTCCTGACTCCCAAGCCACGCTCGCTGCCGCTCGCCGAAGTGGTGGACGTACGGCTCGCGCCGGCGGACGAGGCCACATCTCCGGTGCTCGGGACGGTGCTGATCTCGGCGCGCGCATCGACCCCGGACGTGGACTGCGTCGTGCGCATCACCGATGTCCGGAACGCGGCCGAGCTCGTCGAGCGTATTCGAACGATGCTCACCGAATCGGACGACGCGTTGACGGCCGTCCCCCACGCGGCCTGAATCAGTACGCAGTCATTCGCGGCCGCGCGAGTGCGTAGGATGGGCGGGTGGAAACTCGCTTTACCCAACTCGACGCGCGCGACTTCGCGCTGCCGCCTGCCCTTCGAGCGAAGGCGTTGAGCCCCGCGCTCGTTGTCATCCTCGACCACGTGCGCGAGAACGTGCGTCGCATGCTCGCGTACACGGGCGGTCCCGAGCGGTGGCGACCGCACGTCAAGACGACCAAGATCCCCGCGGTCTGGCGCGTCCTCGCGAACGCCGGGCTGCGGCGCTTCAAGTGCGCGACGACGCGCGAGGCGCGGCTTCTGCTCGACGTGCTCGATGACTACGGCGGCGGCGATCTCCTGGTTGCGTATCCGCACGTCGGCCCCGCGCTCGACGCCCTCGGCGAGCTTGCCCGCGCGCATCGGGCCAGTCGCCTTTCCGTCCTCTGCGAGTCGACGACCATCGCGCGCGACGTTCCCGAGGAAGTCGCGATCTTCGTGGACCTGAATCCGGGCATGCATCGCACCGGGATTCCCGCAAGCGACCGTGCGGCGATCTTGGCCGTCGCTGCGGCGGCGGGCGAGCGCTTTCGCGGCGTCCACTTCTACGACGGTCACGTGCACGACGCCGACCTCGAGGCGCGTCGACGCTCGATCCTCGCGGGCTATGACGAGCTGCTCGAGATCGTGCGCGAACTGCGCGGCGCGGGACACGCGGTCCAGGAGATCATCACAAGTGGAACTCCCGCGTTCCGTCACGCGCTCGCCGATCCGCGCCTCTCGGGATCGGGCGACTTCGTGCACCGCGTGTCACCCGGCACCGTCGTCTTTCACGACCTGCGCACCGAGCGTCAGAACCCGGACGTCGAGCTCGTGCCCGCCGCGTTCGTCATGACGCGCGTGGTCAGCCATCCGGCCGGCGACATCGTCACGTGCGACGCGGGCTCCAAGTCGATCGCTGCGGAAGCGGGCGACCCGTGCGCCTTCGTGATCGGACATCCGGGGCTCGAGGCGCTGGCGCCGAGCGAGGAACACCTCCCGTTGCGCGTGACGTCGGGCGCGGCGCCGGAGCGCGGCGACATGCTCGCCCTCATCCCAATGCACGTGTGCCCCACCGTCAACCTGGCCGAGAAAGCGTGGCTGCTCGACGGCACCAAGGCGCGCATCGTCGACGTGCCGGCGCGCGCGCACGACATGACGCTCGATTAGAGCGACCCGAGGTACGCGAGCAGGTCGCGCATCTCGCGGCGCGTGAGACTCGCGCCGAGGTCTTCGGGCATCGCGGACAGGTCCGGGCGACGCTCATCGATTTCGTCGCGCGGAATCTGAACCGTATCCCCCTCCGCGTCGAGCAAGGTGACAGATCTCTCGTCCTCGGCGACGACGCGGCCGTTCGCGATCCGGTCGTCCTCGAGGAACAGCACCGTGCCCGCGAAGCCCGGCGTCGTGCGGCGGTTCGGCACGACGATCGACTCGAGGACCTGCAGACGGCTAAGGCGCGTCGTGACGCCGGTCATGTCCGGACCGATGCGCATCGCCTCGCCCTCGCCCGATGCGTGACAGCGCACGCACGAAAGATCGAGGCGCTGAAAGACGTCGCGGCCGCGCTCGGCATCTCCGCCATAGAGGCTCCCGAGCCACGGGGCGAGCTCGCTGTCGCGCGCGGCGCGCGGATCCGTCCAGCGCGCGGCGCTCGCGGTCAGTTCGTCGTTCGCGCGCGCCTCGACGGCGCGCATGAGATCGAGTTCGAGCTCGTTCGGATAGACACCGTCCACGAGCTTTTCGGCTTCCGCGGCGAGCAGCCCGTCCGCGCTCGCT